>JAAOAQ010000545.1:0-23366 GCA_013396025.1 Fusarium phyllophilum
GCTATACTCAAGATTCCGATGTTGTTGTTTACCGTCCAAGGCTCGACGGTTGAGTCTTCAAAACCAGGGTTGCTGATCAGATTGGTAGGTCCCGATGCGGCAGTGGTGGTTGTCGTGGGCTCAACCTCGGCGCTCGAGGTGGCGACGGAAGTGGTGATGGTAGATGAGTCGGACGATGTCTCAAACTCGGTAGTGGCTGTAGTTTCGTAAATGAAGGCCGTAGACGACTCCGTTTGGCTGGTCTCAGTGGTGCTTGCTGTCGCCGCCGAAGTGACAGCTGAAGAAGAAGGCTTGCATGGCGATGCTACCGTGATATGGCACAGCGCCAAAAGCTGAAGAACTGAAGATGCAAATCTCATGATTACGGTAATGACAGTATGGATGTTGCGAAAAGAGAGAACAGGGCGTCAAGATGCTCGTGGTAACGGGGAAACATGGCAATTAAGCCAATTTCCTGAAACTCAAAAAATGACCTAACAATGCGCTGTTTCCCTCTGACAGTTTCAATTCATGCTCGGCGAAGAAGAATTCCTCCTTTTCTGGATCGTGAAAACAGTGTAGCTCGGTCTTGGTTCTACCAAGCTATTGAATGTGGCGTCGCTAGGACCAACTATCTCCCCTGTATTTTGGAGATTAGTGGGGTTGTGGAAATGAGATTCAGGGTTGTCAGTTCAGCTGCCTCTAATCTTATCGATTGGCATTCCAGATTCGCTTTATCTTTTATGTAGTCGTCTATTTTGAAATTCTTAATAGAGATTTATATGTACAACATTCAAAAACTGGACAGAAAGATTCATGATATCATGTTTCCGATTTCTTTTACTAACTGGTGTAATTTGATCATGGCCCTCTTCACGCATAGAAATAGAAACAGATGTCAAACCGACATAAACAAGACTCTCCAGACTCCCATAAAAGAACATCACTCACTCCTCCAGTTTCGTAAACTTGATCAGACATTTAGATTCCTGTTGCTAGTCAGTCACATTTCATGACAATAAGAATGAGTAGAAGACTAACCTGAACCTTGGGGAATCGATCATCGTAGAAAGTCTCGACGCGAGCTGTAATGGCGGGCGTAGTATCCTCAAACCCTGGAGCAATTGTCGTTCTGAATTGTCGGTACATGGTAGCTGTGAGGGTTGTCATCTCAGCCATAGCGAGACTGTTTCGTGTTAGTAATTGAGATTTTCCGAATCAAGAGAAGCAACTTACTGCATGCCAATGCACATTCGCCCTCCACTTGAGAATCCCCAGAACCATCGGTTCAGCTCCGCTGCATCAGATCCAAGCCATCGATCAGGGTTGAAGACCAAGGGGTCCTTGAATACTGACTCGTTGCGGTGCATGATCCAAGGCGACATGCCAACAACAGTGTTACCAGGAATAGTATATCCGTCAATAACCGAATCAATGTCGATCGAACGAGGTTCAGTGCTTGGCAAAGGAGCATAGAGTCGTAGAGTCTCCTTGATGACGGCATTGATATATGCGCATCGATCACTTGCCTCGGCTCTTGGATTACCCCATTGGTTCAGTCCATCGCCTGAGATGGCCACAACTTCTTCTCGCAGCTTTTCCTGATATTTTTCGTTGCCTGGAAGTGATAGTGCCCAAACGAGGAACATCAGCGTGTCGCTAGTGGTGTCGATGCCAGCGAGGAAGTGATCAGCGCATTCAGATGCCATCTGCAGATCGCGGAGTCCACCGGATTTCTGAGATTCATGATGTTGCCAGAGATTTTCCACAATCGAAACATGCTCATCTGCCAAATTTGTCAGTCATTGTAATACAGAATGCTCAAATCTGACTTACCCTCTGAATGGGTGATCTTCTCTACATCAGCTCGGAAAGCCTCAAAAGCCCGCAGAGCATACCCTCGGATCCCGGTGTATGTAGTAGGCTGCCGCATCGGTAGAACCGGCTTAACAAGTTGACCCATCAATCCTGACTGGCGATACAGCCATTGAGTCAAAGTCTTCAGGTGCACAATAGACCAAGAAAGCTTTCGACGAGAGGGATGCAGAATATCCGCGATGAGTTCCCGATGAATCTTTGAGCCTCGGATCGCTGCAGTCTGCCCGTACTTTCCGTAGACAAAAGCAGTGATGTTGTCCAGTGAGTAATAATGAAGAGTGCTGAAAATCTCACTGACGTTCTCAGGCTCAGCTTCAATCAGATCCAGGTACTGACGAACTCTCCTCTCAACCATTTTCGCGGTCGGCGGCTTGAGAACAACGGACTTGGAATAAGCATGCGACAAAAGCTTCTTTCTATCACCATGCTCCTTAGGTGAGTGAAACGTGAACAAGTTCTGCTCGCCATAAACATCAAACATGCGATAGAAAGTGGTCCGGCCATATCGGCTTCCAGGTCCGTAGATGGTTCGCAGTGCTGATAGACTGTTGAAAGAGACCTCATGAGGACCGACGCGCACGACTGGTCCGTATTGCTGGTGCAGTTTGAAAATAGTGCGAGTCCGCGTTCCTTTCCAGTCCTCGTAGGCGAGACGCCATTTTGTCATGGCGAAGGATTTGGGGCCGGGGACGTGGCGTAGAGGGCTGAGGATGAGGGGATCGAGGAAGATGTGCTTGATGAAGAGCACGACAGCTAGTACAGCTGCCGCAATCGGGAGGATGGCCATTTTCCTACCCGTAGCGACAGTAAAGTAAGAAGTATGTGTCGATACAAAACCAAGCAATGATGTACGTTGGATATCAAGGTTCTTTAAGCATCACGCAACTGGTCAATCAAACCCTTGTCGGTCCGTCAAATCGGTAGTGAATGTAGTGCCCCGCAGACGATACAACTTGTTCAGCCAGGGCGTAGACTTCAGAGCAAGGGCGCGCCTTTTTCTACCTACAAACGGATCATCTGAGCAACCGGCAGATAAAGACCGCAGTGGATCGGATACTCAACTTGGCACTTAATTCGATGTCTTTTCAGGGCGGAGAAAGGTCATGATTTCCGGTGCGCGGAGGCCTTGGACCGACGGGGCTCGGCAATTGACGCCGTGTTCGGGGGACTAGGCTTGATGCAGGTCATGTAAATTGGAGAAGAGACTCATTGAACCAATTAGACACCAGACATTCCAAAGATTGGCTTATCTGATAAGGGCTATGACGTTCCCCGCGAAGGGATGGCCGATTGATCATGGTCGGACAAACACTGACACACTTCCACAAGGTTAAACGGATTGTCCCCACGAGGGAGCGTCAGTCATTTAAGCTTGAGTACCCATACAGACTCTGAAATCACTTCAAGGAACGCGAGATAAGCTTAGGAAAGCAGATGGGAATGGTGGTCTTAAGAAACTGCACAAGCCAGGTCTATTCTTTCTTGTGATTTGGGAACTCCAAGCCAGCTATCGTATGCTCAACTCAACCACGTTATTGCGACCGAAGAGTTTTAGTTTTATTGGCGGTTGGATAAAAAAGAAACAGTGTTGTGCTAGCGATGCTATCGAGAATAAGACACGAAGACAGAATCCAAAACTACCGGTCAAATCAAGGCCACCGCGCTATAAGAGCCATTGTATTTTAGAAGCTCATGCTGATGCTTCTTCGGTCCTCTCAGCATCTTGCGAACAGCCCCAGCGGTGTACATCAAGGATGTCACCAAACCAACCACGCCATAGCCGATAATGAGCTTCATGGGTGCGCCAGCAAGCTGCAAACCGAGCCCACCGTTGACAATCCCAAGGATCATTAGAGCTCTCCCGTACCAGATGTGACTGTGGCTGATGCCTGTTCGGTGCTGATGCTTGACGAAGTTCCTGTGATGTAGCCCTCCCAAGATTGGCTGGATAACCATCAAACCGCAAACCACTGTGCCGATGATGACATGCGGAGCGTTGAACCACTTACCAAGAGTTAGTGAATGCTTCCAGAAGATAGGCTTGGCTACTTACGTTTCCGGTACGGCTAGCAGCCAACTTGCCAGTAACGAACCCAGCCCACATGCCGATAAAGACGATCATCTGCCACGTAGCGTGGATGAACCACTTTCCGATTATAGGCATCAACAGCGATCCCAGCAGGTAGCCCAATAGAAAGACCACCGACATGATGATGCCGTGGATAGTGCTGGTATGACCTTCTCCTCCACCACTAGACGCTGCACCACTCGGTGTAGCAGTCGTCATGTGAACGAAAGGGTTGCTGTTGGATTCGACAACAGCTTCGGAGAAGTCAATTGAGAATCTGTTGTGTCCGTCATGTTCTTCGATATCCGCATCAATGTCAGTCGTGTGCAAAGAACTTCCAGTCTTCCAAGCACTGATCCAGTGATTTGACCCCTTGAAGTGCATATTTCCGAGATCGCCACAATGGATATTCGCTACCATCGTCTTGTTTACGACACCACTGCCCTCAATGAGCCTCACAGAGCGCATGCGGCTGTGCTCAGGCATCTCATGGCCATGACCCATCCTCGTGCTCAGGGAGACTTTACCAGTACCGTCTTGGTAGATGACGAACATGGTGGAGCCACTCATCTTATCGCCGGTGCCGAGACCGACCCATTGGTGTTCAACGAGAGCTTGGATACGGATGAACAAGTTGCCGGAGCTGGACGAGGCTGTTGAGGATGGGACGGCCCAGGTGTAGCATATCTTGTTGGATTTGCCATTACAGTACGAGGTGGGGGATGCGCAGGAACTGCCGGCGACTAAGTAAGCATTGTTAAACTATTGTCCTCATTTACAGGAATGTTTGTTACTTACAAAGTGCCAAGGTTGCTGCGATAGCGGTACTTGTAAATGGCTTCATATTGCCGAATCGTGGATCACCAATATGACAGTGCAATGAATGGTGGTGAGGGCAGGCACTGAATTCTGCAGCTTGTTTCCTGGATGGATTGCTTCTTATGCAGACTCATTGCTGCAATCAGCTTCCTCCCAAGCACAGTGATGAACCGCTAGCTTCCAAGCCACTCAGCCCAGTGAGCGTAATCTTCCCCTACAGCTAAGGTACTACAAAAATAGGTTCAACCCAAACTCATGTGCTCTTCCAATCAAGAGCACAATTCGCTTCCCTAGATCTCGGTAGGGCTTACTCGACTAAATGAATGCTGCCGGCCGGGTAAGATGCCGAACCTTGATGAAGGGCAATGTCAGCATCCGATGAAACGGCTGAGGCTTATGTTCAGCTTGCATCGGTGCGCAAGCCGCATTACTTTGAGATCTCCCGTCTTGGCGTTTCAGTGACATGCTGCAACAGGAAAGACTGGTGGGGCACGAGGTTTTATTTGTTTGAACTTCTTATAGCTCCAGCCATTCGAGGTGATCGAATCTCTCACACTCCTTTCACGCACGGCGCGGGAGCGAAGGACAACCAAACGGTAATTAATATCGAGAATAGCCAATTATTGAAGGTCGCTATCTATGTCCAACTTGTCGAGTTCAATGCCTCAGAGATCCCATGGAGTTCATTGAGTGATTGGGACAATGTGTCGTTACACTGGGTTAAGGCCCGGCAGTGATTGAGTTTCCGGCCATGAACAGCAGCGAATGATGCTCATCGTTTGCAATTTAGACAGGCCGTAAGCACTGTAGTCCGGACTTGCGCGTGACAAGCTTTAAGCCGTGCACACCGTTAAAGCAATTGGGCAAAGGCTATTAGGGTCTTCAGTTCCGAGCTGAAAACACGGTGGGGGAACTTGGAAACACAGCCCAGCTTCGGCCGCCGATTGGAAAAGGTATCATCTTGTCGTACTTTGTCTTGAATGGAGGCCCTTCAGAATTGGTTGCTGCTCGCAAAGATTAAAGCTCACGTTACAGCGGCATTCCCCTTCGCACGTTAGGCTGATTATATGTGGAAAGACTCGGGGTCATTGCAAAACGGTCTTCCCCATGACTTGACATGCAGAACATTAAAACGGGAATGAGCAGTAGAAAAGACCATGTCGTCTAGACTCGGAATCTTCCGAGGGGGCGATGGTGGAGCGAGACAGTGCAAAGTCTATATCACTAAAGATAGCACAGTGACAGAACATAGGTGATTCATATCTAGATCATGGAGAAGATATCTTTACTTTTGCTAAAGGGGGGAGAAAACATTTACATCTACCAGGCTCCCAATCGGTAGTGGCCGCACAACTATTCTAAGGCCTCCACATAAATCCGGGATGCTTCCAATCCATAACACGAATCTCAGCATCAGTCTTCCCAGCCAGAGCCTGACCGACCTCAATTGCAGCTCTCCTTCTATTATCCCAAGTCATGTAAACTTGTAGTACGATGGTAAGAAGGAAGATAGATGAGCACGCGCCGAGGTTGAGGCCATTGCCGATTGGATAGTTTGGTCCATCGAAGGGCAAAAAGCACCAGGTCGAGATCAATCCCCCAATGTTACCCAGCATGACGTTCAAGCCAATTCCTGAAGCACGTGCTGTGTCGCTGACCAAGTTGGCTGATACTTGAGCATTGGATAGAGCGCCGTTGGCAAAGGTGCCTGCGCAGATGAGAAACGTGCCAGCGTAGCGGACATAAGCTGAGGTGAGTTAGTCAGGGTACCAAGGTAAAGTGGGCTTTGAACTTACGGTTCGTGGTGCTGAGGAATATGATGTACCCCGCGATGACAGGGAGCTGTGACAAGTTGATAAAGATGTTTCGCTTATCAATGCGAGTCGACAGGAAGCTGATGGTGACGGTGCAGAAGGTACCGACGATGTAAGGCGGCACAGTACGCAATTGCTGTTGAACGACTGAATGGTTGGGGTAAATGGTCCTCACAATCGTGGGTGCAAAGAAAGCAAGGCCCTGTACGGTGATGTTGGTGAACAGGAAGATGGTGGAAGTTCCGATGGTAACAGGCGAACTGATACCCCGACGCGCCAGCTTCCAGGAGAACTTCTCAAGGACTTCAGTGGCACCAACACGCTCAGACTTGATACGCGCGATAGCAAGGTCCTTCTCCTCCTCTGACAACCACCGAGCAGTACTAGGTCGATCCGTCATGGTAAAGAACGCAATGAGTGCCAGGCCAATAGTACAGATACCCTCAATAGCGAAAATCATTCGCCATCTCGTCAATGAACCAAAGCTATCTAGCTTCAGAATACCAGAAGCCAAAAGACCACCGAATGCTCCGCCGAAGGAACCCATGGCGACATATATAGCCAAGCGGAAGGCAAGTTCGCTGCGTCTGTACCAGCGGCTAAGGTAGTATGCGATACCGGGCAACATGCCTGCTTCGAAGATGCCGAGGATGAAGCGCACGGCACAAGCTTGGCCCATTGTGTGAACGAAAGCGGTTCCGAGGGAGGCGACGCCGAACGCTACAGAGGTAGCGGGGATGAACCAGCCGGGACCGATCCATTTGCATACCATGTTGAGAGGGAGTTCGAAGACGATGTAAGACTAGCAAGAGAGATCAATGTTAGGGTGGTGGTTCAGTAGATAAGGGGCAGCACGTACGATGTAGAAGACGGTAAGCAAAATGTTGTAGTCATAACCAGTAAGACCGAGATCTTCCTCGAGACCGGCTAATCGAGCATTACCAATATTTGCACGATCAACGAAGCACATCAAGTACAATATAGTGACTGATGGCAAGATATACCAGTCGAGCTTACGACGAAGCTTCTTCTCGGCCTCTGCGTCGAAAGTTGCAATGGGATTGCCATGCCTAGCAACGTCAATAGAGCTCAAACAAAGGGGCAGTCAACTTACTCGTCAGTAGCAAGATGTCCTCTCGCAGCAGCATCATGAGCATCAGCATGCTCAAATTCTTTACTCCAAGGCTCCTTTCCATTGCCCCTCTCCGCGTCAGAATCTCTTGCAGTCATGATGTACAAGTTCACAAATGTCCTGGAGATGACTGTGACACAAAGAGAACAGCTGTCGGTCGGGGAGAAGACACCCGTTTAATACTGGCTCTGGTAAGCGCGATGTCCCATAATGAGCGTGCCGAGAATGCCAAGAGTGAGGGGGAGTCGATAGTGCATCGGATGACGGACCGAACAGTGTCGGATACCGGGTCGAGCTATCATTCTGGACGAAAGGAGTAATTGGTGACAATCCAAGGAGGGAATTGGCCAGTAGGAAGAGTTCTGTTCGGCATGGGTAGTAAAAGATAAGCTTAATAATGGGGGGGAGATCTGGGGAATCAGATTGTGGGGGAGACCCGCTGGCGGCTATGGGATCATCACCGTCGTTGCATTCGAAGAGGTATATCCGGTGATTGACCTTGTCGCTCAAATAGCTCTTGGTTTGTCGTCTTTTATCTGACAGAATCTTTATTGTTTTCTCTACATCGCCATGAGCTTCAAAGATTTATATGATTCCACTGCGGTTATATCTGCTTAGCACCCACAGTCAAGGCTCTCCGAGCTTGCAGAGATAGACACTCGTTTCCGACAACCACGGAGACAGTTGTATATGATCGAGCCTGTCGTAGCCCAGCATATCAAATACTTTCAGCGGTGAAGTATGGATAGTAATAATTAATTGTGCTGGGATGAGGTAGGTCGGTCAATGTGTTTTCCCGACGTGTTCCCTCGCTCCACATGACGAGACGCGTCAGTTTGTCTTGTGCATCACCATCTGGGCGAGATAAATAGGCCATAGAACACTCCCAGTGCTGAATACAATGGCGTTAAAGGTCCAATTTCCCATCTTCCAAGTTCACATCCGTAAGCTTTTATTATAACCCGATCATATCCTTGATGTAGCCGATCAGTCAAACCGCGTGTCTGCGACGCGTCGAGCCAGTTTTGTTGTGAAGCCTCTTCCGACCGCGAATCATTTGATAGACACTCTTCAACACATATTTACGTTCTATAGCCCTCTTTTTCCTACCATATATACAGAGCTTAGCGTAGATTCATTGCCCTTTTGTATATGCTATTAACTCATCGCGTCGCGTTGATTAGAATGATAGAATTTGTATGAATCAGCAATCCGCCCAGCACGCCCTGTTTACGATAAATTGATACTTATGTACTTTTACGAGTGACTAGACTTGATATTGTCTTCGTCTAGATACGTAAGCGGCTATGACTTTGTGTTGGAACAATAGACCACTTGCATCTGAACCTCAAACTGGCACAGCTGTTGCTACACTTGGTTTTTCTTGCATCGTTTGCTCTGCGTCAAGTCTTCCTATTATTCACACGTACTTTTTAAACCATTCTTTTTATTAACTTGGCAAGACAATATTAACGATGCTACTATTCCAACAGCAGGCCCAGGCAATCTCGAGATAGCCTCAGTTCGGGATCTCAACTGTACGACAATTCAATGGTGCAGGGTAATCAAACTCTCTCTGTCAGAACTGGGGAAATCTAGAACATGATAGCGTACGTGCCAATACTCCAAGCCCGCACTAAAACTGAAGTACCCATACTTGCTCCTCCAAGTTTTCGCGACCCACTGGAATGGGGGACACGCGACAGCTAGAATTTTTACGCGGGGCCCCAGGTTCCTCTGATGAACCGTGGGTGTTGGGTGCGTAGCCTAAACCCAGTCGCCAGCGCAAAGAACCCCCCTTTTGGGTAGATACATGACCAATGCCAACTTGGGAAGTCCACTTGGGCGTTTGAAGGTGGTGCAGTTGGAGATGTCTCGTGTTTGATCGATTGATGAGAGTAATGATGTTGGAGTAGTAAGTATCGTGGTGGCCAGCGGGTAATTGAAGTTGTAGAGCTCATCAACTGTAGTCGCCGCGACGCAATGGAGGAGCACCCGTTGGAAGAACAAAAATGCGAACTATACGTACGTGCTGCAATGAACTTGTCAATTGAAGGGAGCCTCAAGAGCTGGTCTCTGGCGATCAGTCTCTAATTGAAGATGTCGTCACCCTAATTCTCACGAGCGTCCGGCAATCGCTCGCCGGTGGTGGTCAGACCAAAACCCACACTATTCCCAAACAAGGGGTCTTAGCCTACCACTTTGTCGCCCATAACATAGTAAACTCCAGAAAATTAGATCCCCCAGTCAATTTGCCTGGGGTACAAAAATGTTTAAAAGACTCAGACTCTCTCCCCATACCCTAGATTTCATCACATCAACCTCCCCCCACAGCTTCGTCCTCACTTCACCATGTCTACCTCGGACGGTCCTTATACCTTGGAGCCTACCGCTCCCAAGAAGACTATCTGGACGTCTATTCGCGAGAATCCCAAGGTCATTTTTATTGCGTTTTTTGCTTCGTAAGTGCTACCTTGATATAAGTTTGTAGGCGACTTATTGACTGGTGGTAGACTTGGTGGTTTCGAGTATGGTTACCAACAGGGCGTCTTGGGTCAATCCCTCGTCATGACCCGCTTCACTCAAAACTTCCCCTCTGTTGTTGAGTCGTCTTCTGCAACAGGATGGCTCACATCTATCCTCCAACTAGGCGGTATTCTTGGATCACTATCAGCTGGTGTTTCCAGCGAGCTTATCTCACGAAAGTACACCATGTTCATCGCGTGCTTATGGGTCGTTCTCGGCAGCTATCTTTACGTCGGCGCCACTGCAGGAAACCCCCAGCTTCTCTATGCTGGTCGATTCTTGACCGGTGTTGGTGTTGGTCTTTTCAGCGGTGTTGGACCTCTTTACAATGCTGAGCTTTCTTCGCCGGAGATGCGAGGTCTTCTCGTGTCGTTCTATCAACTTGCGACTATTTTGGGCATCATGCTTTCGTTCTGGTGCGGTTACGGAAGTAACTACATCGGCGGAACAGGCGACTCCCAATCTGATCTCGCCTGGCGTCTTCCCTCTATCATTCAGGGTATTCCCGCTGCTATGCTTGCTGTCGGTATCTGGTTCATGCCCTTCTCTCCTCGATGGCTCGTCAAGGTTGGCCGCGACGAGGAAGCCAAGTCTACTCTTGCCTGGATGCGAAAGCTCCCCATTGACGACGACGCTGTTCAGGTTGAGTATCTCGAGATCAAGGCTGAGGCCGTCTTTGAGCAGAAGGTTTTCGCTAGAGACTTTCCTCACCTTGCTGAGAGGAACAAGAGCCGTTTCATGCAGCAAATTGCTCAATATGTAACCTGCTTCCGATCAATGGATAACCTCAAGCGTGTCTGCACTGCTTGGCTTATCATGTTTTTCCAGCAGTGGTCTGGTATTGATGCTATCATCTACTACGCTTCCAACGTCTTCATCAGCCTGGGTCTTACGGGAGGAACTATTGCTCTTCTTGCTACTGGTGTTACTGGCGTTGTCTTCCTAATCAGCACCATTCCTTCTATGGTAAGTCGCTCAATTACTTGATGCCCTGAATGTATGCTAACATTGCCTTTCACAGTTGATAATTGATCGCGTTGGTCGCAAGCCTCTTCTTTTGATCGGCTCCGTGGTTATGGGTGCCAGTATGATCACTGTTGGCATCATCGTCGCCAAATTCCGCCACGACTGGCCTCACCACGTCGCTGCTGGTTGGACTGCAGTTGGTAAGTCAATGCTTCGTCTACCAACTCTTAACTCTTATTAACATAATGCCAGCTCTCATCTGGGTTTATATCGCTGGCTTCGGTGCTACATGGGGTCCCGTCTCTTGGACACTCGTCTCCGAGATCTTTCCCCTCTCCATCCGCGCTAAGGGAGCTTCCATCGGAGCTTCAAGCAACTGGGTTAACAACTTTGCGATCGCCTTCTTTGTTCCTCCCATGCTCGAGTCTTGGGAGTGGGGAACCTACATCTTCTTCGCCGTCTTCCTCTTCGTCGGTATCCTTTGGGTCTGGTTCTTCCTGCCTGAGACCAAGAATGCTTCTCTCGAGGAGATGGACCGCGTCTTCAAGAGCCGTGCTGGTGAACAGGATGCCGAGTTGCTTCGTGAAGCTCAGGCTGAAGTTGGTCTCATGGGTCCTGCGGCGGGACGCAAGGCTTCATTTGAGAAGGAGGGTGAGAAGCATGTTGAAGCTCTGTGAATGTGAGATGGCTCGTGATGATAGGATATCCGGACCGGGGATGGGAAGTTTATGGTGACGACGGGTTGTAATGTTAGATACCACGCTATGCATAATGATCATTTTGGACATTTAGTAATCTCTCTGTCTATGTCGCCGTGCTTGATCATTACTAAATGATGAAGTATGGTCGAATGCATATGTACAAACATGTGCATCCAATCAAGACTCGTCCCAACGCCAAGACAACCACGGAAGATACTCTCTATAGGGCTGGCGCTAGCCAAATTTGCGTTTATCGTATATATTAATCGTATATCACGGAGATAATCTCTTGCAAAATCTCTACCATCTTTGTCGCAGATCGAACGAGCGCTGTTCAGCCAGCTGGGGTGAGAAAATGACAATGACATCATCAAAGATCGACGAATGCCTGTCACAAGGTCTTACAAGGGATTAAATAACATATGTGAGAACAATTTAATCACTGTGGCAGATTGCAGATTTTGTATCGAAAGACTCTGCCTCAATAGAAGTGAGTGACCCAGAACGATCGGCGACGTGCGTGGTGAAATCGCATGTTTACGTGAGCGGACCCAATTGCCACTGTTAGCATATGAACAGTCTTTTTTAAAGTCACAAACTCGCGCGGGGAACTTTACCTTGTCGCAGTCTGTGCTTTCTGGGGCAATTCAGTCCCAAATTGAAGCTCAAGTCACCTAGAAAATGGAGCCTTTGCCTTTCTCCGGTTGTTACGTTGCCGAGTCATGGCCTCAAAATCGCGTCGCCTACGGCCCCCGAATACGGCTTAGCCCATCAACATCGAAACTTTGAAGAGCTTCATGATTGGCCAATTGCAATTCCAATTAGTGAGTGGCCACCTTGGAATGGATCCTTCGGGGATCACCGGTTTCTGGAAAATTACCTTGTTTCTGTCACACTTGACACATGAATTTGAGTGAGTAGGAGGAGGCTACAATTCCACTTTGGGACCGTATTTGCACTCATCATCACATTCTTCCTTGATGTCGCTCATGTCGTGCCTTGTTTAGGCGATCATCCTAGCTCTCCATACTCCACTCATCACATCACAATGGCCTTCTTCCCATCAGAAGACTTCTCCCTCGACCCCCGCTTCATCGAGCTGCAGGAAGAGCTCCGCACAGTCCTCTTTGCGGGTCTGTCTGGCCTATCACCCAGCGCCTCAGTCACTCCCGAAGCAGACTCATCATCACCACCAACATCATCCCTCAACCTCTCCAGCGTAACAGTCAATGTTCCCAATGATAGATTAATATGCTATCTTCAAAACTGGGTCACAGAATGTGCGCCGTATCTGGACAAGTTCGATGAGGATAAGCATTTTCAGATTCATGTTCCGCTTATGGCGCAGAAGAGCCCGGCGCTGTTATATGCTATGCTTGCGTTTTCATCCCGGCAGATGGAACGGAGAGGATTGACGCAGGAAGGGGGATGTGATAGTCTTGAGTTGTACCAGGAGAGTATTAGGCTGCTGAGTCCCGGACTACAAGCCAAGGACCCTAATATGCTTGTTACGGCTTGTATTCTTGCTGTTTTTGAGCTCATGTCTGGCGGTTCCAAGAACTGGAAACGCCATGTCGAGGGCTGCGCGTCGCTATTCGAGTTCTTTGGAGTTGATGGCTTCTCCGGTGGCCTACCGCAGGCTGTCTTCTGGTGCTATGCCAGGATGGAGTTGTGCGGAGCAATTATATCAGATGGGACAGAAACAGCTGTTCTTGCTCTGTCGAAATGGGCTCCGTCACCACCTGAGTCGCTGATATCCTCTGAACAAGTTGAGCGTTATGTGCGGGACATGTTTCATCGAAGGAGCCGAGATTGTCCAGACATGCAGGCTAACTGGGCTATTTATCTCTGCACAAAAGTCTGCGATCTAAAATTTCGAAGAACACAGAGTCTGGAACTCGGGAGAGCAGATGTTCAAGATGACAGACCGTTTCAAGAACAATGGCAACAGCTCTGGAACGAGCTCCAATACTGGCTTGACGAGCGTCCACCAACAATGAAGCAAATCAGTATGGTCGAAGCAGGCGATAAGCAGATCTTCCCAGCCATGCTTTTTCCCCACTGGGCAGCTATCTCGAGCAATCAGATCTACCACACTGCATGTATCCTCATGCTGGAAATGCGTCATGACTTGGATTCTCAGTGCTTGGCGCTGTGGCATGCACGACAAGTCTGTGGAATATCCTGCGCAAATCTTCATCCCGGAAGTCTTGTAAACTCCATACAGCCACTCTATATAGCTGGAAAGCTCTTCTCACATGTAAACGAGAGAAAACAGATTGCCAGGCTGTTGAAGAGCATTGATAGGACGACGGGATGGGGAGCTTTGTGGAGGTTGACGGATCTTGAGGCTGAATGGGGCTACGATGTTGGCGCGCTGCTAAAGACGCTGTAAGGACTTGCGACAGGGATTTTAGCAAGCAAGAGACCCCGAGAACTGGTAACATATCATAATATTAAGCATGATTCCACTAGACCCCGTTCACATGCTTCTTGATCGACTACCCGCCATCGCATAACACACCCATTTTCAGGATAGCGTGCCCAGAACGGGTGGAGTCCATCGCCAACACTCAGCGGTCATGCACTGCCCGTATAAAGGTTTTCGTCTTTTGGAAGATCCCTGCTCCGTCTTTCATTATCTGCAAACATTCATATCCCCCAAATAAGCGCCATGACTTCACCAAGACCAGTCATCAGTGTCCTCGGGTCACTGAATATCGACCTCGTATCATATGTCCCTCATCATCCCCTGCCTGGTGAGACAATAACTTCAAGCCGGTTCAATGTCTTCCCTGGTGGAAAGGGAGCCAACCAAGCAGTTGCTTGTGCGAAACTTTCGAGGACCTCTGATCTGAACAACCCAAGCGTTGATGTTGCCATGATCGGTGCCGTTGGAGCTGATGCTTATGGTTCCGTACTCCTTGACAGTCTCAAGTCGTATGATGTTGGAACCGACTCTATCATTGTGAACAAGGACGGAGGCGCCGAGTCCCAGAGCGGAATTGCAATGATCATTGTCGATGAACCAACTGGCCAAAACCGCATCATCTTATCACCGGGTGCCAACAATTCTCTTCAACCAAGCCACTTCGCCGAGATCCGCGGCCCAACACCATCATTGCTTATCATGCAACTTGAGATCCCTCTGGAGACAGTCATCCAGGCGTTCAAAGCCGCCAAGACGACAGGGACTCCCGTTCTGCTCAACCCTGCCCCCGCTCAAGTACTCCCAGAAGAGATCTACCAAGATCTAGCTCACTTGATCCTCAACGAGACCGAAGCCGCTCTGTTGTCAAACAAGGACGAGTCCGAGTTTGAAGACATCTCAGTTGTTGAAAAGGCCGCTTCTGATTTCCTTGCTCGAGGCGTGCGAAATGTTGTGATTACTCTGGGTGGGAAAGGTGCATACTATGCCAACGACACGGGTACCAAGGGTCTCATTCCCGCTCTGAAGGTTGAAGTTGTGGACACGACTGCTGCCGGTGACACATTCATCGGTGCTTATGCTGTTGAGCTTGCAGGTGCCGAGCAACGGGCAGAGCAGTTCGACATTGAGAAGGCTGTCAGGTCAGGAATCTGGGCGTCATCGAAGACGGTCGTGCGAAGGGGAGCGCAAGTGTCTATACCATGGAAGGATGAATTGGAGTCAAGGAAGTAACGAAGAATAATTAATTTATTACGAATCTTATACCCTATCTTACCCGATTCGCTATCATAAAGTGTCAAGGGCGCGCGTTTGTCGGTGCGCTGGTATGTCTAGAAGAAGACCAGAATTGCTGCAGATCCGCAATCTCGCTCTGTAGAGGTATCTTGGTCGCATCCCCAATCCTCTGGAAACACGAGAGTAACGCTTCCTGCTGGGACGGATATGTCATATCTCTCGCTATACGAACAACAGTTGCAACAACGACAGGATCCCATTGATCTGAAAAGTTATTCCAGAGAGCAAGTTTGGCGAGTTTTTGAGCATGCCAACTTCTTGAGGCTAAGCGATGTGGTATCGATGATAATTTGACTAAACGCGGTTTATATGAAAGCAGTATAAGGGCTGAAAAATGAATCGCTAGATTTGCTTGCACCGCAATGGCGCTCGAATAGACATCTGCTGTGAATGGGGTATTGGTGGAGGCTGCGTGGTCGACTTCTGGACTTTCTAGTAATGGGATCATATCGGGAGGACGATCTCGAAACCGTTGTACACAACGTGCCCATAGTTTGGACCATGTTGACCAAACAAGTGAGTATGAATCGTGAGTTGGCGATTGCGCGGGTGCGATCCCGTTGAAGAAAGGGATAATTTCATCGTGGATTAAGTGGCAGCATGCCGCGAGATGCGTTAGACAGTCGTCGTAAATGCTCGGCGGTGTCAGGGTAGAGGTTAAGAATGTGTCGTTCATTAGTGGTAGGGGCTGTAGTGATGGGGACTTGGTGGTAATAATGGAAGCAGCAAGCTCTGTTAGCTAAGGTTAGCTCGTCTCTTACAAAACATGAGATCGAACATAGTACCTGTCTTGAAGTGAAAGCGATCAAGAGTTTTGAGAGGTTCCTCCTGACTCTCAAAGAACCGACACCGTTCTCTCACATCTACGCAATCAGAATGTAGATTTGCCCACTCAGATGGGCCAGTATAAAAGAAGTTACCAAGAGCAAGTAGTGACCGTCCGATGTTAGCGATGAAAGCATCCTCCAGTGATAAACGATGTTGAAACTGTTGAACGAGGTGAGTATCGCATTCATGGCTGGTGGAGCTTGAACTCCCCCTACTGCGGCGCATCGCAACCCATATGATGATATCCATTATGGTAGACTTTTCTGCTGCTAATGTCATCATCTTTGGTCCAAAGGTTGATCTTGGGGCATTCGAGTCTAGCCAGGGTACTATTTGATAGCGAAATCGTAGCATTGCTGTTTGTCTCTCGGAGGAGTTCTGCTCTGATAGAACTGTTTCGTTCCATCTTGACGGCGTGGGGATTTGGTTCCCGTCGTGTTGGTGATGATTGTTGGTTGAAGGGATTGGTTGAGGAACATCTGTAGTCGTGTTGTGAATAGATTCAAGTCTTTCTGTCCGAGCAGTGCTGGCTATGGGGCTCTCAAAAACTGGCTCGGCGGGAGCAGGACTTGACTCGACAAAGGATAACAAACTATCTTGGATGGGCTGAAGGCAGTGTTAGCACTAGATCGACTGACTCGTGGAAGACAATAGGACTCACCAGAGATGAATCAGCATCATCGCCATTGTCCCCTTGCACGCTGCCATCTTTCCGTAGTGATGAGCGTACCCCTGGTACAAAGGTCCACTCTTTGAACTCGCACGTCACATTCCTCCCGATACAACTGCCGCATTGAGGTCTTTGTTCATCACCTTGTGTCCAAAGTTAGACAAAGTCACCGGGAGAGAGGGGCTGACTAACATTTTCTTCGACGTCTTCGACAGGGGATACAGCCTGTGCGGGACCGCCTTTTGTTATCGGGTATTCGTCTTACGACTGGCATTGCGATAAGGTACACACGCGTTTTTGACGAGAAAAAGATGGAGCGATGAGAAAAGAGGAGTCTTGGGGGCGGTGGAGATGGGCAGAAGCTAAACTTAGTTTCTTGCGGCCGACGATTTGATCAACACGAAACGATCTCGGACTCTGTGATATAAATGCTGATTGCCATATTAAAGGACATTCTGGGGAATAATTAATGGGAGACATGAGAAGGGGTCTTCATCTGTTTCTTGGCTGACGAAATGGCATGCAACTGCCAACGGCACATTTCCACGTCATGATACTAGACCAGAACAGGAAAGGTTCTCGAAATCATGCACTGTAAATGAAGCTATCGATACTGTGCATCCTCTGTATAACTGAGCTTAGCCTTGAATAATGATCAAGATGGTCAAGGACTCAAGGTTATCAGATAGCAGCAACACTGGTCTCATATAAATCTCATCAGCACTCAAGTTGCAGTCGGGCCTTCTATGACCGCCAAAACGGATATGAACTCTAAAGCAGAACGTCACTCGGCAAGAATTCACTGGGTCTAATTAATGAATTGAATCGGAGGGAAACCGTTGGCGAGAAGCTCACTAATAAGGTACCATAGAATAACAGACTATTAGGCGGAAGGCGCCGCAAGAATCTAATTCAATTTTGTGAGGCCAATCTGACTGGACTGTAGTGTTATGACCATGACCCTTTGGCTTGAGTGATGGGGACCAGGAGGGCGTGGTCAAAGAGCGACGCCATCGTGGGAAAGCAATCTCAGCCCCAGAAGCCTGGACCACAGACTATAGATGCGGCTGAGAATATACAAGTCATAATTGGTCCTTTGTACATGGGTTTGATGCGAGGCGCTCCTAGGTTGCATGAGAATGTCACACCTCCGCAATGAAACGGCTCAAATGTCATATGGAGGATGCGCAGACATCACATATATACCTGGAAAGCTGATCAGATTATACTCATAAAAAATGGAAATAACTTTCTTCAAATTTCTACCGCGATGAAGCTGCAGCTCTCACTCTTCGTCCTCTTTGCATCTATTGCACAAGCCCAGTGGAAAGGTTGTTCTAGTCCCTGGCCCAACATAACCCCCGGCAAACAATATACCCTCAAGGATAAATGTCGCACTCTAGCAGGCTATCCAAAGAAGTTTCAAGATACAGAAGTCACCGTGACGTATACGCAGCAATGGAGCCGCCTACCCGGCAAGACCAAAACTGCCGTGAACCCAATCCTCAAAGAATCTCTCGAGAAAAGCATGGAACTCTACCACAAATTCGCAAAACTTCCATCGAGCATTGTCGTCATCCTGACAACAGAAAGTGACGAAGATTTTACAGCCGAGACTTACTTTCCCAATCTTAGGAAGCCACCATGTCAAATCAAGCTGTTCAAGAGATGGACCACTGAAGCAACGACTAATAAACCTCGGGTGCTACAGGCTCTTTCGCATGAGATATATCATTGCATACAGAGTCTCGGAAAATTTGGGAATCATCCTGATCCGCAGTGGGTTCGTGAGGGTTCTGCGAATTATCTCAGCAACCTCGTCTTTCCTGACTCCAACGCCGAATGGCCTGATAAAAAGCATAGCGGCGTCGCATATAAGCCGAATCTGCCAATCTATGCACATGTTGGTTTAGAAGCCTACGCGACTAGCATCTTTTTCCAAGCGCAAGTCAAAATGGATGAGGATGATTTGAACAGATTTGTTCTGGCAACGCCCGGAGGATCAAGCGGGCTCAAGGAACGAACTCGACTGTCACATCTCTCAGGATTCACTGACAAGTTTTTCACTTTCGCGAAAGATTTCGCACTACAGCAGATCAAAGACACCAATGGAGATCTCATTCCGATCAACAAGATTGACCCCGTTTCTGCGTCAATCAAGTTCGACCAAGCGGGCACTACCGGCACCGCAACGCTCACAAGCACGCCGTTCACTATTTCGGTCTTGAAAATTACAATCGACCCTGGGCGCACGGCAAAGATTTACTCATCGGCGAATGATAACCAGAAGCTTGCTTACCGAAAGTCAGACGCCAAATCGTGGACCGACATGGCCGCCGATTCCTCATCTGGACGCACTATTGATCTTGCATGCAATGAGAAAAACGCTAAACAGACATACATCGTGCTATTCATCTCAACGAAGGATGTGAAGAGTGATAAAGTTAAAATCACGGTTGCGACGGGTAAGCCGAAAAAGTGCGGCGCAAGAAGCGGCTTCGTTCTGTATCCCCTCTTTAATCCTACAACAAGTGGCGGGTATTGTCCCAAGGGAACACATTCTTCTAGGCTAGCTATTTGGTGTTGCCCAGATGGGACACAGTTGGATGAACATGTAGCGCAGCAAGTCAGCATCTGCTGTCCAACAGGTCAGTCTCGTGTTGTAAATGTTGTTACGCTGATAGGCTAATGGTCAAAGACGCGGATTGCAGCAAGGAAATCGTCCCGAATCATCTCAGATGCGCTAAGCCGGAGTGGAGACTCTGGAACAAGCAGAACCGAGAGGTCGGATGCTGTCAAGTTGGATTTTACCCTACATCAAACAGATATTGCACAACGGATCCTGCGGCATGGGATAGACGTTTCGTACAGGTAATCGCAATGCTTTCACTAAATTTACAAGAGTTTGCTAACGGCGAGATCGACAGATTCCACAGAGCAGTTAGTCTAGCTACACCAAGATCACATCGCAGATTTTCATTGAGAATGGGAAATTCAAGGACAATCACTTCTGCCTCATCGTATTTGCGGTATTTCATGGATAAATTCATAGCAATAGGGTAGTCCGAAAACTCAAAAATTGAATTCGTCACATTGCATTAGCCTATCATGGCATAAGTGATCTTCCTCCCAAGCCATATTCGGATCTAGTCAAGCTGGAAAAACCTCAGTGTCTAGACCCCTCGAGATGCGAATCTTCGGATAAAGACACAAAGCGACGGATTCACAGTCCTCACCGAGGATCGCTTAGCAAGCGTTGCGGTTTGCTGCCGTTGAACATGGTATTCTGGTATGCGCGTTCCAATGTCGCTGCTTTTGGACTGGTCAAAGACTACATTGTGATGGGATGCACTATTGGATGACTCGTATCACTGCTGAACTCAAAACTCTGATATCTCTACTGGTGCTTGCAACAGGATATGACTCTGCCTGTATTACTACGCATTCGATAAGGCTGGACCAGATGCGATTGAAGGATCGGGAACATGTATCGGACTGTCTCGTCCGGTTCGCTCTAAGCCGCATCCCGAACGTTTTACCGAGTCAAACAATAGAGCGCCCATCGTACGAGGCGCATGTTAAAGCCGCATCATGCAAGGGCCAGGCTTGAGGAACTGTTATGCTTAATCGATAGCTGTCAAAGCTGCATGCAGCTCAATAGCTAGTTCCAGGCCAGCAATCACATCTTTGCTCACGCCATGGCTCAAGCTCTGAGACGCGCAAGCATGGGCTTTGGGGAATAGCGTAGCAAAATGGCGCAGCTGAGGGAGAAAAAGTTCATTGTTGGATAGCCCGAAGTGGGAAAGGTCATACGAGCACGTTATTGACTCTCTGCCACGTTCATGTGTAGGTTACGGGGCTAAATGTGTTGGTTGAGTCGCGCAACTCTGTTTGGTGATGGTCTTATCGGTAATAAACAGAGTCGAGACGGCGAGACTCCAAACATTAACTGTTTTGGTGATAAGTGACTGTGATAGTGACAGGACTACCATGGGCTAGGCTTTGGATTAATACGAGCCATTCTGTGAAATGGCTTGCGCTATGGACGAATACGTAGCTAGGTCCGAGGCGAGCCAATAGGTGGTGAGAAAAGAGGGTCGCGATGCCGCCTAGCCGGAGTTTTGCATACCAGAGCGACAAGGCACGATATACCGACCCTGGTCCCTGTAATGGGCAGTGACAGCCGAGTGCTCTACAGAATGTCATTGGAACACGGGGAACCCTGCTCGAGTGGACCATGATTTGCGTCTGGATGTTTGCAGATCAGCGAGTGGCTAAAAAGCTTGTCTGGGTGATCATCCGGCGTTGGAAAGTAAATTCATCTGGCCATGGCCCATGACGGTCCATGCGAATCGCGACCTCCGCCAATTTGGTAGTGGAGATGATTCCAGTGCTTTGAGAATTACAGATAGTGTCTTATTACCGCATTCGATTGAGGTTATAGAATGATGGCGATGTCAAGATATGTCGGCTTGGTGGAGATGAGCCCAGATTCACGCCTCTCGGCGAAACAGCGCACGGCTGAGAGACATCGCTTAGCCTCTGCTCCGTCAACAGAAGGAAAAAAAGTAGTAGTGAACGGTTTGGTAATGCAGAAAAAACATCTAGACCAAACGCCACAAGGAGGAGCCGCACAATCGCCAAGGTGTCTCTGCAGCTGGAGCCTGGGTAGTCGGGTCTCTCGACAGTTGTTCTGCAAGGGGCAAAGACTCGTTCTCTGTTAAGAATGGAAAGGATCAGCCTGGAATGTAAAGGGACTTGCGTCTTTCCCGGCCTGTGGCGCCGCGGGTAGGCCCGTTTTGCATGCCGTTACTGGAATGGTGTCCTCTGTCTCGGTTCAGCTCTCCGATCTAGACCGTGCCTCTCGAGACAGGGGACTTGAGTCACTAGAGAAGGCCTCAATTCACCATTTCCTTGGTTGTTCCGATCTAGGAGAATTATTTACAATTGATTCAGATGTTAATTGATTGCAACGGGAATAGCCATTCTCTACCTTGTTTTTCTATCTCCATATCATGTCACTGCCAGTATCATCCCGTCACCGTTTACAGTCCCTCTACCAAAGAGTCCCGGCCTCCTGGTACTCTTATCACTCACAATTCCATATGCGGAAAGCTTAAAATAGAAATTGAGTTCACACAACAGTACATACCTTTTTTAGCCCCGGTCCCTGGAAGGGTCTTCTTGTGGCTAGAATAAGGCTGAAATAGCACATTGAGTTTATACTGAATATCTCGACTAAACAAACTTTGGACCCAGACGGATTAGGAAACAGGCGAACTTGAAGATATCGGCCATCGGCCAAGATGGAGAGCAACACTTATTATAAAAAACCCTCATAGATCTGACCAGAAATGGATTTATTCTCATCAACCATCTCACAGTCTACTACATCCACCAAAGTAGTGTATTCTCTACATTGTCTTTTTCGCAATGCATTTCATCAAGGCTATCGTCTGGGGTATATCCCTTGCTGCTGTCAACGCGGCTGCTTTGCCCGCCGATGGATCTGGTGTTACGACCTGCGAGTACTCCGGCGGCGACCGAGCCTGTGAAGCTCATGTGAGTACAATGCGGTATCCGACCTGGCATCAATATGGGCTAACGATTTCAACAGTGCATTGAGAAGGGTAAGACCTTTGTATCTTGTGCACCGTGAGTATTCAGCTGAGTCAGCTTTGAGATGTAGCTAACATTCGATAGTGAGTGCACATGTTCCGGCCGCTTGGGCAATCCTCTGAGACGCCTTCTCAAGAGGAAGACTACATCGTCTGCCAAGCCTACCACTGTCAAGGTCCAGGCTACTACATCAAAGAAGGCTACTACCACTTCTAAGCCTGCTACTACCTCTAAGAAGCCTACCACTACATCTAAGCCTGCTACAACCTCTAAGAAGCCTACTACCACTAGCAAGCCGGCCACCACAAGCAAGAAGCCCACTACTACCTCCAAGCCTGCTACAACATCTAAGAAGCCTACTACTACTTCAAAGCCAGCCACTACCTCCAAGCCAGTTACAACTTCTAAGAAGTCAACAACCACATCTAAGCCTACTACAACCTCTAAGCCTGTAACCACTTCTAAGAAGCCCACTACTACCTCCAAGCCTGCTACAACTTCTAAGAAGCCAACAACCACATCTAAGCCTGCAACTACATCTAAGCCTATCACCACTTCCAAGAAGCCAACAACCACCTCCAAGCCCGCTACCACCTCCAAGCCCGCTACCACTTCCAAGCCTGCTACTACTTCTAAGCCTGC
>JAAOAQ010000546.1:0-42053 GCA_013396025.1 Fusarium phyllophilum
CTAACCATAACGATCAGTGGTATTTTCGGATACATCAACTACCTGGTGGAGAAGGACCGCAAGTTCATCCTCGACACTCTTGTCAACGGTCAGTAATTGCTTATCCCATGCTCATGTTCACAAGCACAAGCATAATCACAATCATGGGCTGCGCCCATGTTTTCCCCCTCCTCAGCTGCCCCTCACCACCCCTTTCATCAGCCATGCCCCGCCCCGCCATGCACTGGTGAGACGCGGGATCAGCGCCTAGATTCGTGTTGCTGACACAGCCTTTTGCAAACAGGTCTGTCCCGTCTCGAGTACCGTGGATATGACTCTGCTGGTCTAGCCATCGACGGCGACAAGAAGAAGGAGGTTCTCGCTTTCAAGGAGGTTGGCAAGGTTGTCAAGCTCCGAAAGCTCATTGACGAGTCCGACCTCGACCTTGAGAAGATCTTTGATTCACATGCCGGTATTGCCCACACACGATGGGCTACTCACGGTCCTCCTTCCACCACCAACTGCCACCCCCACCGGTACGTTTGAGAAATTTCGAAATTCCCAATCCGATTGCTTAATTCTTGATCTTTGCCCTACCATTTTGAGGATGGGAAGATCAGTTCTGAATTGGGAGAGTCATTTTGAACACAGTGTGCTAACTACAAACCCCTGAATGCAGATCTGACGTCAACTGGGAGTTCACCGTTGTCCACAATGGTATCATCACCAACTACAAGGAGTTGAAGACTCTTCTCCAGGCCAAGGGCTTCAAGTTCGAGACTGAGACCGACACTGAGTGCATCGCAAAGCTCACCAAGTACATCCACGACCAGCACCCCTCCATCGGCTTCACCGACCTTGCCAAGGCCGTCATCCAGGAGCTCGAGGGTGCTTATGGTCTTCTCATCAAGTCCGTCCACTACCCCCATGAGGTTATCGCCGCCCGAAAGGGTTCTCCTCTCGTCATCGGTGTCAAGACCGAGCGTCGCATGAAGGTCGACTTTGTCGATGTTGAATACTCTGACGAGAACGCTGCCCTCCCCGCCGAGGCTGCTTCTCAGAATGTTGCCATCAAGAAGAACGACCTTCTGTCTCCCGACGCTGGCCTTCTCGGTGCTGCCGACAAGTCTCTGCTCCACCGATCTCAGTCTCGTGCTTTCATGACTGACGATGGCATGCCTATGCCCACTGAGTTCTTCCTCTCCTCTGACCCTTCGGCCATTGTCGAGCACACTAAGAAGGTCATGTACCTCGAGGACGACGACATTGCCCACATCCACGAGGGCTCCCTCAACATACATCGCCTGAAGAAGGCCGATGGCAGCTCCAACGTCCGAACCATCCAGACCCTTGAGCTCGAGCTCCAGGAGATCATGAAGGGCAAGTTCGACCACTTCATGCAGAAGGAGATTTTCGAGCAGCCCGAGTCCGTCGTTAACACCATGCGTGGCCGTCTCGATATTGCCAACAAGACCGTCACCCTCGGCGGTCTCCGCTCTTACATCTCCACCATTCGCCGATGCCGCCGCATCATCTTCATTGCCTGCGGTACTTCTTACCACTCTTGCATGGCTGTTCGTGGTGTCTTTGAGGAGCTTGCTGAGATCCCCATCGCCGTTGAGCTGGCTTCCGATTTCCTCGACCGACAGGCCCCTGTCTTCCGTGACGACACCTGCGTCTTCGTCTCCCAGTCTGGTGAGACTGCCGACTCCCTCATGGCTCTCCGCTACTGCTTGGAGCGTGGTGCCCTGACTGTCGGTATTGTTAACGTTGTCGGCTCCTCCATTTCTCTCCTCACTCACTGTGGTGTCCACATCAACGCCGGTCCCGAGATTGGTGTCGCCTCCACCAAGGCCTACACCTCTCAGTTCATCGCCATGGTCATGTTTGCTCTGTCCCTGAGCGAGGACCGTGCTTCTAAGAAGGCTCGCCGCGAGGAGATCATGGAGGGTCTCTCCAACGTCTCTGCCCAGATCAAGTCCATCCTCGAGCTTGACTCCTCCATCAAGAAGCTTTGCGAGAACTTCAAGAACCAGAAGTCTCTTCTCCTTCTCGGCCGTGGCAGCCAGTTCTCCACTGCTCTTGAGGGTGCCCTCAAGATTAAGGAAATTTCCTACCTTCACTGCGAAGCCGTCATGTCCGGTGAGCTGAAGCACGGTGTCCTGGCTCTGGTTGACGAGAACCTCCCCATCATCATGATCCTCACCCGTGACGATCTGTTCAAGAAGTCACTCAACGCCTATCAGCAGGTTATTGCTCGCGGTGGTAAGCCCATCGTTATCTGCAACCCCTCTGATGAGGAGTTCAAGTCTTCTGAAGCCGAGAAGATCGAGATCCCCAAGACGGTCGACGTTCTCCAGGGTCTCCTCAACGTTATCCCTCTCCAGCTCATTGCCTACTGGCTTGCCGTTCTTGAGGGTCTCAACGTTGATTTCCCTCGTAACCTGGCCAAGTCGGTCACTGTCGAGTAAGCTCGTTACTGTTTTCTTGACTGATGGTCGATGTACAGTATGAGTTTGGCGGTTGCTTGGGTTCCTCTTCGCTAGTGGCAAGAGGCTTATGATGAAATTTGGAGTTGGGTTTTGGGCTGCACTGGCTTGCAAATGAACATGTTGGTCAAGCATTTTGTGTTTTGTCTACCTGGATAGCATGGAACAAAGTGTTTGGCAAAAATAAATGAATAAATGGGAGGCCAGGGACCAGGCTGGTCGTGGTCAGTATTAGATGGTAACCCTCGAGAAGAGGCTGAATAGGCACGTTGGCTTATTTACGATACAATAGTTCTAGGCAACGTAATCACGAATAGCAAGTCTTGCAAATTAATAATTGTGAATGCTGCTCCTCTGCATTTGACCATGCAGTAAACTGAACCATCGTTTGCCACATAGCTTGATGTTCCAATTTCCGGTCTCCCTACAGGTTTAGACGCAACGGGCACAAGATGAGACACTGAGCCTCTGCCTTCGGCCTCTTCTTACCTGTTACTTTTTTTTTTTTGAAAACCGCCGCCCATACACAGTATCAACTCATGAGAGCCCAAGGCCTGGGTATCTTATCTTTGTGACTCTGTATGGCCTTTTTGGCAAGGTCACGCTCATTAGGTGGGAAGAAACTTGACCCCCAACAGAAATATAAAGGACAGATATTGAAACATACTCTCGAATTATGAGATGTGATGTATTCTTACAACTCTACCATTCCCCCTATCTTGAGCTATTTCCAGGCTATTGGATGAGAGGGAGGGGCAGGGGCTTATCGAAGTTCACTGCATATTGTCAAGTATCATAATCACCATGTTTGTTCCAGCTGAATCTTCTCTAAAGTAACAGCAATCAAGCCGTTTTGACTTGTATCTTGTACAACCTCACTAGTTGATTAAGAATGTGACTGGCTTTCGTCACGCGGTCCTCCCATTTCAGCACCTGCCACGGGATTTAGACAGTTTGAGTACCATATCCGCGAATTCTCTCGGCAAAGGCCCAGCTCTGAGCCTCGAGCTGCAGACCATCGGTAAGCTCCACTCCTTCCTTTGTGACGACAGCCATCGAGTAAGAGTCCAAACTGCGAGCGTCGCGGTAGTATAGAACCTTCATGCATTCCTTGATGATCTTGATAGCCTCCTCCTTCTCCAAGTTCTGAGCGGTCTCCTCGTCGGGAACATGACGACGCATGATAGGCTGGGCTAGCATGGAACCGAAGCCCGTAGCCAGACTGGGGGCACTGTAGGTACTGCCGAGCAAGTCGGCAGCGGCAAGGAATGGCTTGTCATCGTCGTCGAGGCCAGCAACAAGGAGATGGTTCCATAGGGGGTCGAACTTGGAGCGTCGGCGGTAAAGCAGCTTGGCGAGGTAGCGGTGGAGGTTTGCGGCATTGAGACGGGGAGCATCGGGGGATGTGTAGGCCTCATCGAGGGAGAGGTCGATGAGATGGCGGTCGAGATACTGCATATCGGAAATGTCGCCGCTGAAGCCAACGACCGAGGACTCGGCGAAGGAGCGGAGTCGCTTGACATCGGTGAATCGGGCCAGAGAGCCGTATGACGCTGGGAAGGATTAGCTTCTATTGAGGTATCGGCGTGATATAACGGACCTAGGTTATCAGCAGCCATGACAACTCCATCCTTGAACTTGACGGCGATGACGGAAGTACCAGTGACGATGGGCTGTTGGGTGTTTTGCTTGGGACCATTATCGGTCATGAAAGAGGCATCGTAGGCACCGTAAACATCGTCTCTAGGCTACTAGGGGTCAGTTTATTGTAATTGGCCATGCTTAAAGGTGTAATATTTGGAAGCACATACACGACCCCAAGCTTGCGGACGGTGATCCATGGCCTATGCAGTCGAATGAATTGGGAAGTGAGAAGTGTCGCAGGTATTCGTTACTCTGGTGTGATGAGATAAGACCGTCGGTATTTGTAGAGTACAGATTTCGTCGCCTTCAGTGTTGATGAGTTGATGATGGAGTTGAAAGAGCTAATGTTGGTTAGTCCAGCCTTGCTTGACTTGACCTCACTCACTGTCGCGTCCAACGGCAGCCTGCGACCAGAGGATGAGGTGATTGGATGTGGAGGGGCGTTACATAAGCCAATTTCTGGGTGGTGATTGGTGCAACGGGTAAGCTGCAAGAGCTGTAGCTCATAAAGTAGAGAGTACTTAGCGTGATAGCTTTAACGCATGCGGTTGAAACGTACCACTACTAAGGGAGCTCTCGCATGAAGTTGAGCCCACTCTCGCACCTGCCCACCTGCCCACCTTCCATGGCCGGCACTGGAATTAGAAACTGCCCGCCCGCAAAGCGCAAAACATGAGGGTAGGCACTGTCTGTCTACCTTTAGGTCAACACCATCAGCCTCATCTCGACTAGGCCAATTCCTCACCGTACACAAACTCAGCCTTGCAGTTAATCGTCGCCGCCACTGTAAATCGCTTCGCTCAGATCGATTCTCTCCAACTCAACCGTAACAAATACCAAAATGCTCACTTCCGTGGGCCGGGCCGCCGTCGGTCGCGTTCAGACAGCCCGCCTTTCTGCTTCCGCTCCCTCTGCCACTCAATTGCTCTGCCGCCAGTCGGCCATAAAGACTGCGCTCCCCATTCGAAGCTTCACCGTCTCAGCATGGTCCCCCTCTCCTGCCTCCGGCGATAAGAAGGCCGCCAAGAAGACGACGACTACCACCACTAAGAAGGCTACCCTCACCACCAAATCCAAGTCTAAGGCGACTGATAGCAAGTCCAAGTCCCAGACTAAGGCGAAGCCCAAACCCAAGGCTGCTGCGCCAAAGCCCAAGAAAGCCAAGAAGGAGGTTGATCCGGAGAAGGCCAAGAAGCTCGAAATCCGGGAGCTCAAGAAATGGGCGCTCAAAGACAAGCTGGCCATGCTTCCAGCCAGCACTTGGTCCCTTTTTACATCCGAGAACCAAGAGAACCTCTCAGGAAAAGGTGGAATCACCCAGCAGATGACTGAGCTGTCTGAGAAGTTCCGTCAACTGGCCGAATCCGAGCATCAAGTGCGTCACACCCTTTCCCCCTCCCTTCACTGAATGAGCTAACACAAAGCTTAGGAGCTCCATCGTAGAGCCGTTGCCAACCGCCAAAAGAACCTCGCGACTTATAAAGCTTGGGTTGAGACTCATGAGCCGGCGCGCATTTACTTGGCTAACAAAGCCCGCCGCCGCCTCGCGTTCCTAACTGGCAAGCCTGTCAAGCCAATCTCAGATGAGCGTCTGCCCCTGCGTCCCACAGGCTCTTATTCCCTCTACCTTGTCGACAACTGGAACAAAAGCCATGGTGAGAGTAACCAGACCAAGTTCAAAGAAATTAGCGAGTCCTGGAAGGACGTGACCCCTACTGAGAAGGCCCTATATGAGCAGCGCGCCGCTGATTCATCTGTCAAGTACAAGGCCGAGATTGAGAAGCTTGATGCGCGCGCAAAGGTCATCCAGGAAACTGGACTTGCCTAGGGAACCGAATATGAGGGGCTGCCACTAAATTAGAGAGAAATTCTATGTACAAAGGACTGTTCCGTGAGTGATCGCTGTTGTGCAAGTATAGGAATCCAAGGTGTTTATGATCTATTTATGGTATGGTACTGATCATAAAGGGCTGGGGGTCAAGGGAATGGTAACGGGGACTTTGTCTGGTCTGGTTTTTGTCTATTTTTGTTCTTGTTTGTGTTTGTGCTGATCGTGTATGGTACGACGGCCCTGGTTAAGACATGACATGCCCCAGACTCAGCTGAGCTGGCAGTCACTTGGGAATAGTTGATAATCAAAGGCTCGTGCAACGTGCGTTTCATCTATTTATGTCGCCTTATAACGTCGAAGGATTAAGCTTTGCAGCTCTATCTAGTTGCGATGATTGGTGGCAAAAAGAAGCTGGAAAAAGAACCGACAAACGCCTCGCTTATGATACGAATATTCAAATCAATTCCTCCCAGGATCCCAAGTCGAGTATAATATCCAAACTGAAATATGGTGCAAGCAGTCATCTGACTTATCCCTGCTTCTCGTAAGGCGGGATTTCCAGAGCAACTTCACCATCTGCTCCATACCACTTTGCGCCACTTGTCTTGACCTGTCTTCCACTTGCAAGGTACAAAAGCAAGTAAGTATGTTTCGCGACATGGCCCCAGCAATATAAGCGTATCCAGTCGTGGGTTTTGTCTCTACGGCACCATGTTCCCCAACCTGCCAAACCACTCTTGAGATAATTTGCGAGGAAAACCCAAGTATCAAAGCGGACATCTGGATCCCAGCCACTGCAGTTGATAAGCCAGTATCCTCGTTCGAAGGCTTCGATATCGCGTTTTGTCGTCGGACGATATCTCGACGACAGATCGCGGGCGAGTTTCGCCAGCTTCTCAGATATCAAATCTGCAGGATCGATGTTGTCAACTCCCACGGGCGGCGATGGTGGCCGGATTTCCAAGCTACTGCTGACTTGATCTCCCTGCGAGTTTCGCGCTGACAGAGCTGGCCCTGTATCACTTGAGCTTCTGACTAGATCACCATGCTCCAAGTGTCCAATCTTGGATCGTTTTGATAGTGGGGGTTCTGATCCTGCACGAGGCGATAGAGCTGGCGAGTGGCTGCTAACCACACTGCCAGAAATATGAGTGATATCTGGGACCAAATGCTCAAAGGCTATCACCTCTGTATTCGCCGAGAGTATGGGGACCTCTGCTGCTTTGTCTGCTTGTGGCGTCGTAGGTACGATATCTGTGATTTCAGAGGCCTCGAGAGGCCAAGTTCCTCCTTGACTGTGAGGTGGTAGGGAAGAGGGGATTTCGACACTGTGTCCAAACTCTGGTACCGGGGGACGCCTCTTATGCACAGTCGGCGACGAATATGGTTCCTGCGATGACTGAGTTCTTCGGACGTAGCTCTGTAGTATACGTGACGGTGAAACGTCCAAGAGCGCAGCATCTGGCATGGGATACGAGTCACTGATTTGACTCGCAGGCGCACACCAGGAGTTGATTGACCCGAAACCAGTATGGCCTGATGAGGGGATCACACTCTGAGCCAATGCCTCACGTGGCAGACATGGTGACGATCGGTTGTCTATAGCTCCTTCGAAACTTAGATCTTGGGATGTGATCTCAAATGATCGTCCAAACGAAGTTGTTACCCTGGTCTGACTTGGTGATGGCGCCCCTTGATATCTTTCTGGCACACGCTGTTGTTCCTCAACTGTCTGCGATTCTATCACAGGCAGTTGTGTGCGCCTGCGAGGCTCAAAGGCTAGATAAGCTTGGGCAAGTTGTCGATATGAAACATCATCGGTTGACCGACTTGGTGCTGTGATGTGGACGAGAATCTCTACCCCGTCCGAGCTGTTCCTTGCCATAGTTTGAATGCCAGTAAAGCATGTCGACTGCTTCTCGCCCAAAAACACTGTTTCCCAAGAGAAGAGAAAATGTTGTTCCCAAGGTCGATATTGGATGTTGTTTATATCCAAAAGGGTCCAAAATAGTAAGTAAAAGAGAGCACGAGCCAGGTGAGACAAGAGTGAAGGTATATGGAATGAAGTTGCAGGCAGGTAAAAAGAGAACAAGAAACAAGAAGAGTGGTTATGGTATTCCTGAGGAATTAGGAGAGGCGAGAGAGTAAAGAGAGAGAAGAGAAGTGAAGTCTCGTGACATACGATATCGATTCACGCCGTAGACGTACAGAGGCAACTTAGTTGATGAAGCCGCTGAAGATTTAAGGAGCTGATCCACTGATTGGTTGCTACAGTAGGCATCTAAGGTTGTGGAGGTGTTACAACCCCCACCATATTCCCATTAGCCTAAGATATCAGCCACACAGGACAGGACCCCTGCTCTCACCACCAAATTAGCTCTATCCATACAGTGGCCATACCCCAGGCTATTATCAAGAGACTCTCGCTCTGGCTTACCCTTCCCACCTCCTCGACTCCTACTGCTACCGCACTCTCACAACATACGCAGGCAGAGCAGACACACACCACTGACGATGGCTGAAAAGACAAAATCTAGAGGTCCTCTTGGGAGAGTTGTCGTCATTGGAGGCAATGGCTTTCTAGGCCATCACATCGTCAACCAGGCCCTTGAGCAATGGACAACCACTGCCACTATTGGCGTCGACTTACGATGCGAGCGCAATCGCAATCCCAAGGCCGATTACCGAGAATGCGACATCACCGACCCCGAGAGGCTTCTCTCTCTATTCGAGGAGCTCAAACCCGACGTTGTCATCCACACAGCGTCTCCTGTCGCTGTCAACCCCAATATCGGTCATGATGTGTTCAAGAAGGTCAACGTCGATGGTACACAGGCTGTTGTCGACGCCTGCCAAAAGACGGGTGTCAAGGTTCTTGTGTACACAAGCTCTGCCAGTGTCATCAGCGACAACGTTACTGATCTGCTCAACGCTGACGAGAGGTGGCCTTTGATTCGTGGGGAGGCGCAGACTGAGTATTATTCAGAGACAAAGGTTTGCTCACGCCACATTCAGGTCGTTCCAGACTGTCTCGCTAACAAGGTACTACTCGTAGGCACAAGCAGAGGAGATCGTTCTCAAAGCCAACCGCCAGGAGGGCTGCAAGCTTCTCACGACTTCCATCCGTCCCGCTGGTATCTTTGGCGAAGGCGACGTCCAGACTCTCGCAGGCATTCTCAACGCCTACAAGCGCGGCAAGCACACAATTCAAGTCGGCGCCAACGAGAACCTCTTCGACTTCACCTATGTCGGCAACGTCGCCCATGCCCACCTCCTCGCTGCACAGCTCCTCCTCGCCACCGCTACCTCTCCCACTATCCCCCTTGATCATGAGCGCGTCGACGGCGAGGCTTTCTTCATCACAAACGACACACCTGTTTACTTCTGGGACTTTGCCCGTGCCATCTGGCGTGCCGCCGGCTATGACAAGGGTACCGAAGGCAATTGGGGTCTCAACCGCGAGGTCGGCATCGCCATCGGCTATGTCAGTGAGGTTCTCGCCAACATTCTCGGAAACACCCCCACACTCACTCGCAAGTCTATCATCATGAGCTGCATGACCCGCTACTACAACATCAACAAGGCCAAGCGTGCTCTGCGCTACCAGCCTGTCTGGTCCCTGAAGGAGGGCATCGATCGTGGCGTGAACTGGTTCCTCGAGCAGGACAAGATGGCTGCTGCCGCTGCCGCTGCCAGGGCGTAATCTTACTAGTAATGAGAGAAATGAATAAGAGGGGGCTCCTATCTAAGGGAGAGAGAGGAGGCGAATGTGGTAAAAACCTCATATCAGGTCACGAACAGCATATTTCGGCCTACATATTCAATATGAGATGTCTTTAATTATATATCGTTTAGTCTACTAAGATTCAGCTTCAAGTACATTTTTAGTCTTGCCCAACAAGACACACCAGCGTGACATGATTCAAAGTAGCCGAACGCTCAGTTGGAATAGTGTCTTATAACATCAGCGCCAGATTCCATGATTTGAACAAAATAATTTTAGCTGTATATAAGCAGATAAATAAGGCCAAGGTCCAGTCATTCAGTCGTAAGTAAGTATCCAATCGGAACATAATCTATTGTTCCTATCTCGCTTGTCGTCACTTAAATCCGTGGCCAAGATCGAATCTGATCCCAGAATGAAGCCAACATAAACTAAGGTAGTTTGCATCCTCACATCTGACCCAGCACACACGCATGCACTTTTTATTTTGCACGAGGAGTCAATGACCCTCTTCATCTTGATCTCGCCTCGCATCGCCTCGCATTGTCCGGTCTCAACACTCCAATGGGAATCAACCCCCTAACATGGTTTACTCCATCCAACTCAGGTATAGAAGATAGAAAGAGAACCGAAGATAGAAAAAAATCATAACACCCTTTCTTTGAGCCCCCCCTTTTGTTTCGTAAGAATAAGGTATAGACCTCCAGCCCTTCCGCTGCCCAAAGAACAAACACCAAGCCCAAGAGAAGTTGGGATTGGCAGACATATATCTCTCATGCCATTTAGGTGACGGGAGCTTGAAGAGAACATGCGTGGCAGGAAGTTGAGTGTCGAGAAGGGAATAGTAATAGGAGCGAGATCATCATCTCAGCTTCCCAAAAGAAAGAAGAAGAAAACTACCAGGTTTGTCGTGTGGTGTGGTGTCGAAAACGATGAATGCCAAAGGTTTTGTGATTGGTAACATGCTTTTTTCCTGTTTGATCGACGGTTGTATGCTCTGATATAGGTAGCATATATAAGCCCGAGGAAGAAGCGAAGTGGAACGCCGTCGACTATGCAAATAACTCTCTACTCCCAAATCATACCTCCTGAACTGCATATAGAATAACGAAACGAAGCTTGACGCTGGGCGTTTCCGGGCCCAGCTGTAATCAAGAATATCATTGTAAAAGACAAGTATCATGAGTTGCCGGACACACCAAGTCCGCTGCCTTGACGTCCCATACCAGAGTTACGCCATTCTCGCCTCCTGCTGTGCTCGGCGCTATCGAGCTGACTGTCCGACTGGTTGAACTGGTTGACCCCATAAAGCGAAGCATTGCCCAGATCGTTTCGTCCTCGGAATCGCGCCGGGGGGGTTCCATGCCCATTATGGGGGTTAGGCATTGAAGGGTCTTGTATCGTGCGAACAGTGGCTTCACCCTGCCAAACTGCTGGGTCAGTTTCTACTCGCCGAGCTGGTGGTCGGGTGGAGTTATCCTGACGGTTGTAGACCTCGTTTACATCAGCAATAGAAATCTGTCCCCGTCGATCTTGGAATCGCTTCAGAATATCCTTCGTCGTGAGGTCTCCACTGTTGGTAAAGATATAAGGGTCGTTCATGAGACCAAGGATCTCATCAGGAACCTAGAAAAGGTCAGCATAATGGTCACATCCCTCAAGAATGCCGATTCTTACCTGGCACATTTCCTCGATATGTGTAATCATCATTTCCACGGCATCAATAACATACATAGCCTCGCTATCCAAGGCAGGTGCCCTGTTGGGATTTGTTAGGATATTGGGCGCAATGACGGTGGCAAGATTTCTCGTATCCATCTTAGAACCAAGGTCTTCATCCAGCTGGTGAAACGTTCCAGCCCACTTCAGGAAACTGAACAGAATCTCAAGACAGTCTCGGTGGCTCTTTGGTAGGAGACAGCAGGTCAAGTGCAGGCACCGCTTTCTCTTCTCAGGGTCCGAAATCTTGGCTGCACTGATCCATAGCCGGTAAAGCTTGTGAGTCATCAGCGGATCTGGTAGATCTCGCAGGTAACGTTTGAGAAGCGCAGCAAGCTGAACGACGGGCTGTTCCATAAAGTTGACCACGTCACAACCTTCAGCGTTGATGGTATCCACCAGACCTTGCTGCTTCTTGATGTTGCCATTCTTTCGGAACACGCCCTCAACCGAGAGGTCCATCTTACGCATCGACGACACAATGTCATCGATAACAGCTGGGATTCGAAGCGTGCCCGGACCAACACCGTCTGTCGATTCCGCACCATCCCTTTCGATGATTATCTCGAGAGGTACACCGAACACACCTTTTTTCTTGACGTTCTTGCTCTTATCATTCTTGAAGGCTTTTCCGATATTCTTCCAGATACTCGCCCCCTGTTTACGCGACTCAATGAAGCTCAGTAGTTCTTCCAGTGAGAATTCCTGCTCAATCATGGGCTGCATGGTGAGAACGGCAAGATGGCGGACGTTGAAGTACTCGAGACCAGAGAGTTCAGAGAAAAATCTTCGCCCAATTCGCTCTTGCACTGTTTCGGTGCGCTCTCGGTCGGCTGACTGCGTCCGCAGATGACCCTGGTTTGAAGAAGATGCATCTAGCAATCGATCTTGAAAGGGCTGTGGTGCTTTCTGTTGCAGATCTCGGGACTGCTCGACAGCAACTATCCTTGAGATATCATCCAAAGTGATACCATCGTTTTGTCCAAACATAATGTCGGTCGAGCCTTGTGCACCATGGCCCTGCCCAGCATCACCAGATGAACCTGGGCGAGGGCCTTTGCCATCAGTGTCCATCACTCGAGAGCTTCGGGCTTGTCTAGCACTAGACGACAGGTGCCTATCCAGTCGCGTACTGCGTAGCCTGCGTACATCATTAAGAGTGTTCTCATAAGACGACTCTCGTTTGCTGCCACCGGGTCCACGTGACTGTGAGTCTCCTCCTCTTGACCTCGGGTCACTTCCCTGACCATCGCCTGTACCATACCCGTTATTATCGGTGTCATCTTTGGATCGCGGGAGAGTTCCATTGGCTTTAAGAATATCCAACAGTCGAGCCAATGCGACTCGAAGTAGAAAAACATATTGCTGTAGTTTTGAGACGTGCTCGAGTGGTAAAGCGTTGGCTCCAGCACAGTTGGTGCAGTATATCTTTCGATCCAATGCGTTGAGATAAGCCTCTTGTAACGATCGTCCAACATCTCGCCCGCACCTCGTGCACTTAACACAGTTCAGGTGCCACCTCAGGTCGCCATTCTTGGCACACTCGTCCTCGACAGACCTGTGGCAAAGAGAGCAGTGGTCAGAGTCGTTGGCAGAGAGCTTTCCGCCGCTTGCAGACACCGACAGCTGACCGTCGTCGTTCTTTACTGCGTCGAGGTCGCTCAAATCGTCTAGGAACTGATACAGGCCTGTGGATGCGCTAGCTTCGCGCTCGAGACGGAGGGCACCTTGAAGGCAGATTCGAATTAGAAGTTTGAGATAATGGGCAAGACCTGTGACGAGGGACAGCAGCTCTTGTGTGACACCGAGTTTGTGAGTAGCGTTATCTTGTGTCTTGGAAAGTAGAGAGAAGAAGGAAACAATCTTCTTGCATAATAGTTTGGCTTCTCGCCCGTATGACATCCCTAAGCAGAAAGTCAGATCTCGTGCATCTCACATTCAAAATTTGAGACTGTACCTTTCTCGTTCAAGCCCACCATCGTCTCATCTAGGCGATCTGCTGACTGGAACAAGATCTCAACGTGCCAGATAAAGCGCTTGGCAACAAAGACACCCTCAACATATGAGCCGTTGCTGACATGAAGCAGCATGTCAGAAATACAAGCAGCAGAGGACTCTTCGAAGGTCGACAGGACGCTCCATATACGGAATACCTTCTCTTCCATGCGCTCTTCCTCCACACGGATAAGGTCTCTGCCCGCAGCATCGTCCGAACTTTCCAGCGCAGGTCGCGCGTCCGTGGGTTGCGCTAACCGCACATTCCAGAATTTGTGAATCATGTAGCACTCGGGGTGCCAATGCTGGTTTTGCCCATTTCTGAAGATCTCGACGAACTGCTTTAGAATGGCTGTCTGGCAGCCATTGCACTGCTGCGCGAACTGTGTGGAATAATGATAATGGCAGTAAACGTTTCCGTCATGTTCGTAATAGCTATCCTGAGCGCCGAAAATTGTTGAGCATAATGAGCAAGTAAAATGATCGACGTGGTACTTTCGGTCCAGGGCCGTGATATAGGAGCCACGGAGCGCTCCCCCGCACTGGTAGCAAAGGAGGCCAAGTCGACGAAAGTAATCTGTTTCGCACAGAGGATATTGTCCCCGGCCATTTTCGTCTTCGGCAGGGAAGAATTTTGAGGCCACTATCTCCCCGCAATCCTATTAGTCAAAGATTAGTATCTGGCCGTGATCGAGGAGAACAGGGCCGGCCTGGGGGTTCGCACCTGGCACTTGAAGCAATCAAGATGGAATGTTCCATCAAGAGCTCGCACAAACTGACCCGTCAAGGGCTCGCCACACGCCTGGCACGTCCTCGTCTGGCCGCTGGCGGATCTTCCACTTCGACCTCGCGATCTGTTCCGCTCAGCACTTTTGCGGGGCGGCTGGTCCTCAGCCCATCCTGGGGGATTCGGTGTACCTGGGGCGGAGGCGGGTGGCCGCGGTCGATAGTTGCCGTTGTCGGGTGTGCGAGTTCTGTATATTTGACCACCGTTCTGCCAGTTTGAATCGGCATGCGGGGGCATGTCCTGGGCGTGATAATCGTGGGAGTGGTCGCCATGGCCATGCTCGCCGAGCATGGCGTCGTCGTAGCTCGACGCCATCGTGAAAGCGATGCAGGACGTCGCTATAACACAATTCCCCCTCCTTGCTCCAGACCAGTCAAGGACGAATGGCCTATCGAGACCAAATTTCCAGCACGGGTCGACAGGCGTTTGCAGCGGTCGGCATCAGCACCAGCTGAGAGGAAAGTAACGACGGCAGCAACACGGACTTGATCAGGGCCAATTGGCGAAGTCGGGCGACTAATCGAACACGGTGAGATGCTGTATCGTTCGTGGGATAGAAAATATCGAGCACTATCTAGTGTTCGCGTGACAGTCGAACAATAAGCCCACCCAGTTCGGACTGGGATGATGAAAGGCGGCAGGAGGAGCAAGTCGGTGGCAGCGAAGAAGCGATGCAGTGTGGTGCGGCACAAGACAACCAAGACCCGATCGACCTAGCCTAGTTGTACCTTAAGTGAGGCTGGAGCAGGCACTGCACTGAGACTAGACAGTAAGGCTGAAGCGGAGAAGGGAAAAAAGAGACAATGGAAGAAGATGCGATAGATACAAGCGCGGCGCAGCGCGTCTGCGGCAGCGTGGGATGAAGGAGCGTGGGAGATAAAAGTCGAAGCCTGTCGTGAGAGTTTAAGGTAAGGTAAGGTAAGGTATGTAAAGTGAGAGAGGTATGGATACGGTGTATGGAGTAGAATATGGAGGTCGCAGCAGCCCGAGCAGGAGGTACCTCCAGCGTGTGCTGCAATAGGGGACTAGAGGTCGGGTACTTTTAGATTGAAGCATTCGACCTGGACATTCAGGACCTTTACTCTACTTACTACCTTACACATTTACTGCTAGGGGCAAAGGTCGGGTACCAGTGGAGGCAACCTTGGCGGGGGGCTATTGGTACAGTGCCCAGATGAGACTGGGCGGCAGATTCGACGCCAGATCAAGCTCCAATAAGGGACGAGGCTAACTAAAAATGGTCTCAGGAGGGACAAACTGAGCACTAGTAGCTGGGCGATCGGATAGCAGCATCAGCTACGGTCCAACAGATAGTCATAGGGTGGACTTGAGATTCGAGCACATGAGAAGATGAAAGAAAGATTTGGTTCATAGACCCCCAGTCGAGGAACAAAAGTACATCGAGTCAATGACAACCGCCAATGCGTGCAGTGCGTGCTGCGTGCAGCAGACCAATCCATAGATACAAGGGACCGTTGCCTTATGCAGATGCTGGGCTTGACACAGTCCAACGGACGAAATGTGAGATGCTGTGTGGGCTCTAATGGGAGATGGAGTCCAAGTGGGCCCTGTTTGTATTAGGGGCGTTTGAATACATCGAAATATTAATTTACTGCAATTTCCAGGCGATGAGGATCCACGTCTGAATCCGAGGAACTATGAGAATTAGTGAGATTCATTCACACTAGAATAAAAATAAACGGTGAATCCATTGTTTCGAATCTTGCTTCCATCCTTCACTTGTTCAGGTGCAGGTAGGTGTAGCTACATATATGCATGTCTCCGCCAGCACAGCCCTCGAAGGATTGATATTGGGTCGTTATTAGGCACTTTTTCTGTACCAAGATATCAAGACAGTTGATACTATTTTTGCTTCGAGGTCTACAGTTCCCCCCCCCCCCCCTTTAAACCGCTGGATGTTTCTCTTAGAAGAAGAAGAAAAAGGAATAGGGGCCAGAAACAACAGTTCCATATCGTCAGCAAATATTAGGGTCCATCCCCAAGGATGTCACTCAAGCAACTTCGTGTGTGTCGTTCTCAATATGGAGTCAGAAATTGAAGTACATGCCTCACCACTCAACAGTACCTATGATCCTTGACTCAAAAAGTGACGAGACTGAACCCATGCTTGTCCACTGGGCGTTGCTGGGAATGTCTCCGCCTGAAGTCAGCCTGAGCCTCTAACTGGGAGCTGCAGCACTAGGTGGAGGTGAATGGTCAAGGCTGGCCCTGCCTGGGCAATGGACATAGCAAGGCTCACTTTATTAGTTAGTCTCTTCGGCACCCAGCACATGGTACCTTGTTTCTCACCACTCGAGGGATCGTGAGGTTATGAGGTCATTCCAATCCCCAGATTCTCCCTTCAAGCCCGGAAACGAAACAGGCTAACTATCAGCAGAGAGACATAAGAGGGAGAGGAGATTTATCGTCTCACTAGAGGATCGAGGAAAGCACAGTCAGATTCCTTCTTTCACAGTACGCTACTGCAAATAACCTTGCCGTATTGGAAATTGCTATGATGAAGATCTTATCACGTGTAGGTGTGGAGGATTAGGGGGGCCACGTCCAAGAAACGCCAACACAAGCCATGCACTAACAGAGAATGTGAAGTCGAATAAGAGGGCTATATGCTATGGGGGTGGATGAATCATATGGCAATCGCCTTATAGTGTGTGTGGCATCGGTATTTGGAGATTGAGGCCAGTATCAAAGCGATAAACTGAAATGCTGTGACGCAATACCTTTAAACCAAAACACTGTTTGTCATTGTATCCTCATGCTTGCCAGCCTTTGGCTTCACTTATGTGTTGCTAGACCGGTATTCTGATATTGAAATAAATTAAAGTTATACGTATACATGCTATAGCTAATTGCCGGTGATAACAAAATAGAGTGAAGCCATAAAAACATTATTGTCGTTTCAACGAGTGCATCAGAAAAGCCAAGCCTCGCATTGCTGATGCTCATGCACGCACACAGTAAATCCGATCCTTGAAAAATGCTCCACAAGTTTCCCGTCAAACCCCAGTCTCATGAGCATCATATCAACCCTGGCATCATCCTCGAGGTCTCCAGATGCTGATAGACAAGGCACGTGCAGGCTCGGCTGTGGGTGTAGCATCTGAACGAGATTTCAAACATTGTCATTCTCAAGCATGCACTAGCTCCTTGAGTCTCTTCTCAATCTTCTGTCGGCCCTCAAGAGTCCTCCAAACCTCACGGGGCGCTCCATCGACGATGTCCCAGTTCTTGAGGTTCTTGGTCAACTTGGTCAGGTCTCGCTGTTTCTTCTCCCATGTATGGCTATCCTTGATGTGCTTGCCGGAGCTAATAACAACAAGCGGCGTATCCTTGTCCTGGATCTGACGGCTGGTCAGCGCATCTCGCCGAGTGAACGAACCGGCGACCAGACTCTCCTGCAGTTTGGCAAAGATGAACTTGCCATTCTGCTGGGCCGATCGTCCGTATACTCGGTCGCGGCTCGTTCGTCCGCGGAAGATAGCACCGGGGATTCGGTCCAGGCCGAGTGGGGAGATAACGCCCCAGAGCCAGAGGACGAATCCTCGGCCGGGTGATGCAACGTCGTCGAGAAGATCCTCATGTAGGGGATCGACAAGGAGCAGACCTTTGATGTGATCTCCATGGCGGGCTGAGAAGACTCTTGAATAAATCGATCCGATTCCGGCACTTGCGAGGATCCATGGTCCGCTCTCACCAGCACCAGCCAGTGCCTCACCGAGGGTATCAACCACAAAGCCTGCTGATGATGGAGATGGTGCGTTATCTGACCATCCGTAGCCAGGTCGATCGGCGAAGCAGTATCGTGAAATAGAACCATTCTTGACGGCATTGTCCGCAAAGCCCCAGAAGTCGTATTCTACGGTTCGTTCGCCGGCTTCGAACAATACGGTGGGGAGATCGTTGCCCTTGGAGTCGGTCTTGTTGCCGTGGCAGTAAACATGGATGCGATATTTGCCGTTGTCAACCGGATACAGCTTTCCTGGGTGTGACACACCGGCGTCGAGGGCTCGTAGGATAATGGTTAAAGTGATGAGGAATACAGCCACTGACATGATGGCGTAGGCGACCGTTGAAATCATGACCTCGGACCATTCGAACAAGGTTCGTCTCGTCTCAGCCCGGCCTGTCAAGCGTTCCTCTTCTTCAGCCTTGCCCCATTTGACAGTTCGATCAACCACCAGGGTCCATAGACTGGTGAGTAGTGCCCAGATGACAGTGGCAGCACCGACCCAGCCCTCTTCATATCTAGTCTTTTGAACGGACAAGATGAGAACCATATCGAGGAGGATAACGCCCTATCTGTAGTGTGAGTAAGCATGGCCAAATGCAGTGGTGTCAGTTGCGCAGACTTACGGAAATGAAGATGGCAAGAATCCTGACAGATTTCGATGGCACCTCGAAGAAAAGCAGCGTAAAGATGAGATTCGCAAGTGTCCACGTCGCGAATCCAAAAGCAAACCAAGGGCTGCCACGAGTTCCAATGCCAGGGGGCGTCACAAAAGTAGAGACAAGAAGCAGAATCCACCAAACGAGCGTTATCAGGGTAAAAGCAATTGTCAAGTATCGCAAAGCTCGGATGCTCCAGAGGTTATAGGGCGAGACTGCGGGATCATCGGGGGCCAGTAGGCCAGGCTGAGTTGAGTTGACGCGGTTTGGGAGCAGTCGAGTGTGCTCATCTGGCATAGCCTGTTCACCCTCCTCGGGGTCGTTGATACGAGCAGAGCCATTTGTACCGTTTGGTCTGTCTTCGCTTGAGCCTTTTGGGGATGAGAATAGAGGCATTGTGAGAGTGAGTCTATTGTTTGTTTCTCAGTTGATGGCTGCTGCTGATTGATGGTCTCAGTGTAAGAGTGTAGGTGAGTGAGAGAGTGAGAGAGTGAGAGAGAGAGAGATGTGAATATGAGTGAACTATTCTGTCAGAAATCAATCGCTAGTCACACATGCAATACAACATTCACAGAAAAAAAGCACATTCAATTCCAGACGGTTCTCTAATCTCATACTTGTCCCTGGGTTCTATATAAACCCATGGACCAGCTGCTAACGTATCCATGATGAAGAGGCTAAAAAGTAGAATACGTCATAGGCCAGCCATTTCAGCTCCCGGATTGAAAATGGCCAATCACCATCGTTAAAAGTTCACCAGGGAGTACTAGTGCGGACACAAGCTTCCGGGAGATAGAGCTTGGAGCTGAAGCTTGGCTTTTCCCCAAAACAATTGCGGTTTAACATGGCCACTTGATCAAGAGTTTAGGTAGTTTGTGTTTCCGATTGCAAAAACAAGGCAGCAATTGAGTTAGCCATCACCGGAAGGGAGGAAGATCGCAATGATGCGCCGTAAAGCGACTTGGTCAAGGTCCTAATTGTGAGGTACCTTAGTGAAGGATAGTTCCGTGCATTATTTACCATCACATGCTCCAGATCATATGATAGACTTCTTCTCTTTACAGCTCTAAGTTAGTATTAAATAATATGTAATCAGCCTTGGCTGGCCAAATCTTCTCGGCATTTGCGATCTTGCAAGTTACTACGCAATCGATCCCCCTGTTGGTAGTGTCCCCAATGACGGTTGTACATCATCATCATCATCATAACATAATAATCAAGAATATTTCAAAATAAATTTACTATGAGTCCGCCTATAATATTTCTACTACCTTTTTGGCGGCAAATACTTATTTAATTCCTGTTTATGATATGTTCATATCGTTCGTTCATTGAGAAGACGGATACGGAGGTGCTTATTATTCTACCCGTGCTTTATTTCCCCCCAAGTTTCCATACCTCTTATGTGTCTCGGAGTATCACTTCTTGGTACAGTTCTTATAATTTCTAATCATGGTATCAAAGTCATACGCCCAAAATTATATATTAAATCTGTATCGTAAGCAGCAAAATCAAAAGTGACAATGAGCGCACCAAAACTTATCCATCTTCCCCCAATCGTGACAGGGTATCTCTGTATCTCTCATTTTTTGACCCTATTCCAGATGAACTTCCAGCATCTTCAGCGGACGGAATTAACCAGCGTATAGATCCTGATCTCCTCATTTCATACATCGTTACACATTACTCCATAACAAATATTGCTTCTGACCTCAAGTGTCCCAAGGAGCAACAGGATTGTATTCCTTGGCACTGGGGACCGTACTGATACTACTCGACACCGAATGGGACGCTTGACTGAGACCTGAATATGAACGCGTCTCTTCTCGTTGCTGCCGTGCACGCTCGAGTGCCTTCTCGGGGCTGGGTCCTCGTGTCGAAGTGATGGCGTTGTCGGGTATTTTGCCAATAGGCAAATGCAGCTTGATTGCCGCTTGGGGATCCTTCATGTCGATATTGTGCCGTCTGTATGTGCTCTTCTTTTGCTCCTTCATAGCTTGCGCCGATGGCTCAGACACTGATAGCCAATCCTTGACTTGAGTGAACCATCGTGATTTTTCCTTTTTGGACTTTCTCGTGTCTGTTGATGACATGGAAGTTCTTGATCTATCGTTTCCACAGAGTGATGGGTCATACTCAGATTGTGGGTGGCGTGGTATGAAAGCTGATGACCTGGGACTGACAAGTGTCTCTGTGGTTGATCTGGTAGAAGATGACATGATTTGATGTATGTGAGGCTTGTGAGAACCACCAAGCTGAGTGTATTTCAACAGTCAAGTTGGAAATTTGATGAATGATATGGATCAGTGGAGGGTCTTTGATATATAGGCCAAGGCGTCGGTTTGTTTAAGAGATCCAACAGCCTGTATAGGCCTGTATAGGTCTGTGAAGGGATGATATGCCACCTGCTATTCTCAGGATATGCCTTGGATTAATGAATATTTTGAAAAGCCAGGCGTATCTAGATTAGGCATAGTCCTCAACCATGTGGTGCTTGTGATCTTGGTGATGTCGCCCTTAGAGTATCGAGGTCGTAAGAAGTATTCTCCCTTGGCAGACGACAAGAAATTCTGAATCCCGATACTAACAAATGCAGGAACAGATAGAATAGCTATGATTGTGTGGCCCCAAACCTTTTGGCATTGGACGTCAACGGCGGTAGTGGCAGGATGATGCAAGTGCGTGAGTCGTGCAACGCATAAATGGAAGCACTGTCGACGGCAGCTAGAGGATCGCCGGATGGATGGAATGTAAAAAAAGAACTATTGCTTCTGGAAGAGGGAGAAACAGGAAAAGGAGCAATGAGGGAAACTATAAGAGGGGTTTATGAGGTTGAGAGGATGGGTGATGGGTGATGGGTGATGGGTGATGGATGATAGATGATGGATGATGGTGATGTTAAGTTAGAGAGATGGAGAGGGTATGTATGGCTATAAATCAATGGATAGAGGGGATTTTAAGTAGGTAATAAGAGTCGGAGAGGCATATACCCTTTCAGCTATCTAAAAGTACTGGCCTTGTTTTATAGCATAAGAAAGAAAACCAATAATCAACCTTGGCAGTGTCTAATAGTACAAGCAGAGGTACTTGACGTGCATTACCTTACCCATCCATCCATCCTTGTCACAAGCCTCCAGCGTCACTTCGACTCCATCACACCCTCTCAAACTGGTCTACGATATCCGATCTTGGTCTAGGTTCTATGTCGAGCTGAAGAGCCAACACGAAAATTGCCCACTTGGGCCACTGATTGGATGAGAGTCGCTACGAAGCTGGGATCCCTCTCGCGGGACGATGCAACGGCGAGACCTTGTGGCTTTGCCTTGGTCTCTGCAGTAGTCAAAGCTGTCTCCGAATGTTTGTGGTTTGGTGGCTTCGACGGCGAGTTCAACAGATGAATTTGCCCTGTAGGAAAACGATGGGCTAGTGCCAAATGCCGAGGCACCGTTTGTCAATTCGGTTCTTGTTGCGAGGCCGGGTGTTTGTAAAAGGCGTCAAAGTGTAGACTATCTTCTCAACCCGAGGATACCTTTTTTTTTTTTTTTGGATAACGCAAAAGTGTTAAACGCCTCTACTGACGATCATTAACCAGACCGGAAATCTGCAGCATTGTACTCTGCAGCATCTCACGTTGATGTTTGGGTGGCTGGCTGGCTGGCTGCTCAGATCAAGTGATACAGAAAAAGCAATTCATTATGCGGCGTGTGGGTATTCATGGCACTCAACGTGTCGATCAGGTCGTCAAGCTTTTGAAAAGTCAACAACCATCTTGATGAAGCACATGCTGAAGTGAACCTTTCTATGCAAATCATTTACTAACTACTGGTAACTACCTACCTAGCTCATGATGGTGTTTGCTAACAGAGTTCACTACTGCACGACACAAACCGAGTTGTGCTCCGTTAGTTGGAGACATTTTCGGATTGCTCTACAAAGTCCACAGCAGAGTTTATCATCTCCCACTTTTATTTCCCATGCCCCTGACTACCAGCAACGTCTTTTACGAAGGCGGCTTGGAAAATGCCATGTCTCGGTGCACAAAGACAAAGCAAAAGCCATATTGGCTGAGCGTAAGGTCGCTAATGCATCAAGGCTGAGATGGCGCTCGAATATCAAGCCAGAAGTCTGACTTTGGATCTCTTTTTGGATGCGGCAGCATGTCTGAGACCTGTTGTGTTCAGAGGCTTTCCAAGAGCTTGGTACAATGGGAGTCGAGACCAAATGATCGACAAATCTCGGTTCAACGTTGAACCTAACAGGATGGATAACTTGGCTCGTATGCGGGGGATAGAAACGTCACCCATGTTTAGCCATCGAGCTGAGCGTGGCAAGAGGCGAAGAGACAAATGCCCTAGTGATCAACATGTAGCTACCAGATAATGCATACGTCCCTAGACCTCAAGCCATGTTAATCTCATGACAAACCTTCCATTTGACCTCCACGAATGCTCAGACATCCTCTCTTATTCAACTCTTTAAAGCTTTTCTCCTTTCCTGTATGTGCTGATACACAGCCGGAAAGGTCAATAATCGCCACCCACCTCACGCCTTCATAGCTGAGATATTGTGTCTCTCGAGTCTCAACAGGGAATAATAATCTATTTCAGCCTGTTAGGGCAGCTTTGTGATATCAACTCCACTGTAGTGCATACAGACGTATCACAAGAGCTCGGCATTGTGATTCTGTGAGACCATATCCCTCTGAAGACGTGCGCTTTGCAGCAAAAGGAGCCGGCCTGTCCTTGTCCCTGTTCATTTGTGTTTGTGCCTTTGGAGAAACGGAAGTCAAGTGAATGTCTCAGATGGCCAAATTATAGGATGGTCTGTGCTTACTCGCATCGGAGCTGGCGCGAGATCTTGTCCGATCGTTAAATGTATTTATGGAGATCTCTCAACAGGGTTCATCCTAACCATCCATATCCATATCACTGTTTTAAGGTCACTGTGGTCGACCCACTCTCTCACTGATGCACCGAGACACAGACTCACTGAGCTGAGGTTGAGACGCTTAGAAACCTCACGATGCCCTAGGAAATGGAGACGCCCTGGCGCATTGTCTGAAACCAAACTCGTCACATTCATGCGCTTTGGTCTCGATCTGCATCTGTGCATAGTTGCACTGACCTTTTACCCTTGCACGATTCTTCCGAAACAGAAATAGACCGCTACCTAGTACCTTTGTATGCATCTGACGTTACATCCAAAAGCCGCTCCTTTCCCTTACCTTAGTTAATCAGACTTGGCTGACCCCGCCATAAGCTGCTTCTTCAGAGGGGTCGCGACAGCCCGATTACCTTGTTGAGACACCTGATGTCCTGGGCTGCTTTCACCAACCGTCCGATCCCGTCCCGTCCACTTCTCTTCTCACTTCCCTCATCTTCGGTCCTGTGTCCCACGTCTTTGCTCCTATTGGACCATTCACACTTCCTCCTCCGTGACGTCTCCGTTCTTCGGTGCCTAGCTCACACTCAACTTGCGCAAGAGCTTACATCTTTGTCAGAGTCAACAGAAGCAATTTCTTCAGCGGCGCAACTCGATCATGCCCGCCCTCACAATCAACACCGACAACCCTCCCAGCAATAATCCCCCTTCTCCGACCCGACCGCCTGTTTCCCCTATCACACCTCCCTTGCGTCCTACCCAACGCCCCGCGACTGAAGCTACAAGCGCAAGCGCCGGCGGTCGTCCAAGCCTTACACATTCACAGCCCGACCAGACTGCGATACCACCGCCTGCACCTCAACCAATAGCCTTTGATTCCAACCCAGACATCATTGCGCTCAAGTCGGCGATTTCAGTTCTACAAATTCAGCGACAGCGCGCCACTGCCGACATCCAGGCTCTCAGTCGCGCAAAAGACGAAGCCGTCCAGGACCCTGAAGCTTTCATAAAAGATCTTGTCGCAGGCAAGATTAATGCGCCTGGAGATGATAGCGATAGCGATAGCGACGGTGAAGATACAGCGATGAGCGGTCAAGACAGCGGCAATCAACAAGACCCTGGTGAAGGGTCCTCCAAACAGCGCATCGCTACCCAGCCACCAGCATGGACGAATCTTCCCCATCCGCAAAATGTCGTTCGCTGCCCGCCCATCAACTGGTCGCAATACGCTGTGGTCGGTGAGTCTCTCGACAAACTTCACAACGAACAAGTCACGCGTCCCAACCAGGGTACACCAGCAACGATAGGCGCAAACGGCATGTACGAATTCAGAGGTGAAGGGAAGCAAGAGAGATACCAAGGTGTAGCGGCGCCCTATAACCCAACCCAGGAGCGTTTAAACAAGAAGCCCAAGAGCAGGAGGTCATGAGAAATGATGGCACTATGAGTTACGAAAGAAATCGCATACACAGATTCTAAATATTGTCTTTTGAGCGGAACATTGATGCAATGGATACATCTTATTCAAATATTGGCGTTAGAGGATAGATGGATGGCGTTTCATAGAGTGCAAACAATACAACCCGGCACTTTTAACTATACTGATTACTTATTCTGGTAACGGTGTAATCAGAACCTCTCAATCAAGCTTGTGTTTGAAGAAAACATCTTCATTATAGGAAGGTCTACGGTCTCATAACCCAAAATCAAGAGTAAATCGATAGGGTTTCACTGGGGCAAGGAAATAAAGTGACTTGATATCTCAGGTGTAGCCTTGTGTAGATTATGCCACATGTATCACAACCCGGCCACGGCAAATCAAGTCAACCGCATTTTAAAGAAATGGTCCAATCCTCAGACCATGTCATTTCAACATGAACCACAGGCCCCAACGCCATGTAAATCAGATCAATGCCCCGGATGTTGACCCCGTACGCCCCCATGATATTTTCCTAAAATTCTGGTATTAAGCCTGACGGAGCATGTGGGTTACTCTGGGAAGTCCCTATAAAGGTCGGTTAGCTTGCACATAGAATGACTGCAGGATCTTGATTAGGTACTGACTCCATGCTCTGCTGTACGGATCGGCGAAGACGTCGGTTGTACTTCTTCTTGTCGTCTGGGCTTCCTCCCCAGTACATCTTGGTCGCTTCCGGGTTCACAATTTTGCGTGGGTCATAGGCTGGCTCATCATCTTCAAGTATCGCAAAGATGGCATCAATGTGGGATCGTACATCTTCCCTTTTCATAGGGTTCGGAGTGTAGCATGCTGTACCATCTGCAGCGATGTGGTGGTGAAAGATCTTGGTCTCGAACTTGACACGGGGTTGCTCTTCGGGGAAACGGACGCTGAAGTTCATTTTGATTCTGAACAGACCACCGTCGAGGTTGGTCATAGGACGTCCGAAGTAGGTTATAACCCAGACGAAGGGGTTCTCGTTCTCGAGAAAAACGTCATGCGGCATATCGCCTCGCTTGAATACTTCGACAACCTGCTCGAACTGATGCTGAAGATTAACAGCAACAGTTGATTCCTTCTTCTTAGCTTCTAGGCCCTCAGCGGCCCATCTCTCAGGCTCTGCGTCGATGGCAGCCTTGATAGCTTGCAGGCGGCTGCCGAGCTCGGGATAATTGAATTTCCCATCCATTGAGTTGTTTCCTGGCGACTCAAACGGCATTCTTGTAAAAGGCTGGTTGGGCTTGGTCTCTGATTTGCCTTTTTCGATCGCAGCGAGGTATGATTCGTAATACCAAAGAAAGCGGCGTTTGCACAGATCTCTAAAAGGCTCGAAGGGGACGGTAGCCTCGTCAATGTCATCATCATCCATCTCACTCACTCCTGGAAGACTATGCAACTGAGTGCCACTAGGGCCCATTCCGAGATAGGCTTCCAGACGTTGGATGACACTAATACGTAGTGTCTCGTGTCGAATCTATCAAGGTTAGAGGTCTCCTGTAATCTGAAATGGCAACAGACCTTTTGGATATAGTCCTTTTGGTTTTTCTTGTCGCTTTCATCGTTGGCATCCTCGAAGCCCGGTTCGTTTTCGTAGGGGTTGGATGATAGGAGACTTTGGATGGATAGTAGGATTGATTCAAGTCCTTGCGCAGATGACCACTCCTCTCCACGCTCCCCACGCCATGTTCTAGCTATTGTCAGTTCAAACCTCTAATCTTGGGCACAGTTATAATACCCTAGAATTGATCTGACCGTGTTAGCGCATGAGTATGGTGAAGTAGCAATATATGATTACTTACAGGCAGACTTTCCCGTTGCTATAGACATTGGGGTTGAAGCGACAACGTCCCCCGTTTGTGGTGATACAGATTACACTCGGGGATCTGGAAGGATATTCTGTCATCGAAGATGAGACTCAGCTTTGTCATGGTAAGGGGGGGGTCTACCTTTGTGGAACCGAATGGCAAACTGTCGAGTTGAATCAGCCCATCTTTACATAGACAAGGATAAGTGCCGCGCTCACAACATACCTCGAAGAACCCAAATTCATAGGGGGTCTCATGGGGACCCATGATTAGGGCCTTTACATTGCGAACATCGATGTCGCGACATGCTACGGCAAGCGCTGTAATAAAAGGTAATCGCGTGGTCAGTTTCTTCTTTCGAATGCGTGGTATATGCCATTTAGCAAAAGCGACATACACAAGTCACAGTTCTTCTGGATGTCACCCAGCTCCTTGGCATAGTGTTAGTATCTCGAAGGTGGAATCGTGAACGAAGGGATGGGAAATGCCAGCGAATGCGGGGCAGCGAACCTTGGAGATGCGAATGATAGACTGGTCCATGGCGCCTCGTATGTTGCAGTCTAAATGTTGATGTTGGAGGACGAGCGCTGACTGCAGAGCGCGACGCGCATGGACAAGTTGCTTCCAAGTGTGAGGCTATCGATGTGAAGTGTCGGGTGGTGGATGTCAAATCACTAAGGTAAGGTAAGTGAGGTGAAGTATAACGTAAGGTAATGTAAGGGTAGACGTTGGAGTCTCGAGGTGGGTTGTGTGAGCAGGTGTCAATCATTAAGACCGTAGGAGGAAAGTGGGGGAGGCGGGAAGCTCATCGGGGCTAGCAGGCGGCTTTCACTACCTATCAACAGACGACAGAGCTTTACCCTCGGGCTGCCTATGACTGCCCTAGTTCTAAACCTAAAGGCGACTTCCATTGCCTAGGTAGTAATAAGGTAAGTGAAGTGACCAAAGGCGAGTATAGATGTTTGTTATGTATCAAGAAAATGCGGTTTGCTATTATTCACTTTGTTCTACTCCGTACTTCTCAGCTATTGCAGCCTTTATTACAGCAATCAGGATGTGTTTGTGATTCATAAGGTATATCAAGTAAAACTCAATTTGGCACCCACCTACTACTACTATAGGTAGCTATATTCTATCTTGCATTCTCCTAAACAAGCGTTCCTAGTCATCGCCATGTTGTAAGAATGAACAGACGTAGAGCGCTCCTGAGATCGTCGTCTACTAGAACGAGCTTGAGCTACCTCACTCCTTGTCTATATTTGACCATTGATCGTGAGTATATAATAGGTTTGTTGGTCAAGGCCGCGTATCCTAACAAATAACGGGATAAAGGAAAACTCCCCTGATAACTTCCATGTCTAATCACTCCACTTGTTCTTCAAGTTTTTTTCTCCCCTCCCGCTTCTCCGTGAAGTTCTCCGAAATGTCTGGGTACTTGGTTGATTGCATGGAATATAAATGAGAACCATAGATTACAAAATGTGTAACTATCATGAACATTGTTTCTTATTTTTTGCTTTATTCTGTTTGTATTTTGAAGAAAAGAAAAGAAATACTCATAAGAAATGCAAAACTGTAAGTAGCAAATGCATTATACACACTTGAAATCCTGAACGCTAACCATGAGGTGATCATTTATATCAAACCATGAACTACCCGGGAGCTCAAAGAGGCGGGCCCGGCGGGGTGCAGTTAGGCTACCGAGACCCTTGCCTTAAGGAAGTGCTGTGGTGACGCGCTGCGCGTTTCTTGACGCGTAAATTGGTTTCCCTTAGCTCCCATCAACGCAAGTCGGTGATTTTATATCACCATCTCGCACGCTGGTTTCCTCCGCCCTCAACTACAAGCTCAGCCGCGGGCAGTCTGACAAGCCAGCATATAATATCAAGATGGCTAGCTTTTTTGACCTCAAGGCCAGAAAGGCAGCAGCGGCAGCCAACGGTAACGCTGACCAGAAGCAAGATAAACCTTCAAATGCTCGAACTCAACCCTGGGTCGAGAAATAGTACGTAAAACTCAAAATACAATACATTACTCGAGACTTAACACATCCAGCCGGCCAAAGACCCTCAGCGATGTTACTGCTCAAGATCATACCGTTGATGTGCTCCAACGGACACTGCAGTCCTCCAACGTACAATCCCCCCTTGCTTTGAACTGCAAGAAGCTTCAATACTAATACTTCATAGCTCCCTCACATGCTGTTTTACGGGCCTCCCGGGACAGGTAAAACCTCGACAGTTCTGGCACTCGCCAAGGAACTATACGGCCCCGATATGATTAAATCGAGAGTCCTCGAGCTCAATGCTTCCGACGAGCGTGGTATCTCTATCGTCCGAGAAAAGGTCAAGAACTTTGCGCGAATGCAATTGACCAACCCGGCCCCCGGCTACAAGGACAAATACCCTTGCCCTCCTTTCAAGATCATTATCCTCGACGAGGCCGATTCCATGACACAAGATGCCCAAAGCGCACTGCGACGAACCATGGAAACATACAGCAAGATTACTCGATTCTGTCTCATTTGCAATTACGTGACTCGAATTATCGACCCGCTTGCCAGTCGATGCAGCAAATTTCGTTTCAAGAGTCTCGATCAGAGCAATGCAAAGAAGCGACTGGAGGAGATTGCAGAGAAGGAGGGCGTGCCACTTGAGGACGGTGCTGTTGATGCACTCATCAAGTGCAGCGAGGGTGATCTCCGAAAAGCCATTACTTTCTTGCAAAGTGCTGCTCGACTTGTTAGCGCTAATGGCCCCGACAAGGAGGCCGAGGGTGACGAGGTGATGGATGTGGACAAGAAGGCGGTCACAGTCAAGACTGTCGAGGATATTGCTGGTGTCATTCCGGACACGACCGTCGATGAACTCGTCAAAGTAATACGTCCGAAGAAGTCAGGATCCTCATACCAGATCATTTCGGATGTTGTTGAGAAGCTAGTTGCAGATGGCTGGAGCGCAGGTCAAGTGGTCAACCAAGTAAGTCTTATCCTTCATATCACTGAACTGCTGCTAACAACTCCCGTGACAGCTCTACCAAGCCTTAACATATGACGAGACGATACCCGATGCACAGAAAAACAAGATCGTGCTGGTTTTCTCAGAAGTTGACAAGCGACTAGTAGATGGAGCAGATGAGCATCTCTCTATTCTCGACCTGTCAGTGAGGATATCGACTATCATGTCGAAGAAGTGAGTTATCGGCTCTGTATCTAGTGTGCTGCATCAAGAGACGAGGGACGGAGTCATGGTTAGAAATGGGTTGGCGTTTGAAAATGGCGCGATATCACCAGACATCTATTGTACTTGTCGCTGTTATTCTAATCCTGAGCTGTGTCTCCCTGACCAATTAATCCGAGGTTACCTTGCAGACTAGACCAGGCATCTCTCGGCTCTGTGATTCTCTTCTCTGTATGCCTTCTCGCCTTGCTTGGGGATTTGGGACCTGCCTCAAGCCAAACGTCATCCTCCGTTGTATCGGCCTGTGTTTCTTCTTCCTCAGCCGCCTCGTCCTGACCCAAAAGCTGGTCAATCTCTTGTAGAGTCTGCATTGAGTTTTCCAACGCGAGCTGTCCACCTTCTATCTGCTCTGCCACGTTTTCTAGCGTAGTGATCTTGGCCGAATCTGCAGCGAGAAACCAAGGCTGTACCTTGCCTGTCAGACCTGAGCGTTCGTCCGAAGCAAGGAACTCTCCCAGTCCAGACCTCCTCCGAGACGTTGGTGCCACCGAATGAGATGGAAGCAGTTGACTTTCTTCTTCCAGATGACTGAGCGACTGACATTTATCCTTGATTTCTTTCCCGAGTGTCGTATTTACATGTACTTTTTGTGTTATCATGGCCTTCTGCTTTTTGGAAAGGGCGAGGAGAGTCTCGATGTACGGTGTCAGGAGATAAGTACTTGATGCAGGTTCTGGTTCCTCAACTTGTTGCTTGGTGGAGGAGGGTGCCAGAACAGGAACAGCCGATGACTCGAATCGTTCACCAGCAGAAGCGAGGAGGGACCGCCTCGTTGCAAGATAATTGGCGTACTTTTCTTTGATGATGCTGAGATGGTTGTTTATCGTCGCTTGATCCGCTGTTGATTGGCTATGGCTCTTGGAACCGTCCTCATCCCCATCCTCACCCCCTGATGCCTTGCTCAACTCTGTCTCAATCCAATTGATAAGCTCATTCCTTGTTGTGTTAAGAGCATGTAGTCTGATCCCATTGCTGATAACATCTGGTATGCTCTGAGCATTTGCTCTCGTTTCTCGAAGCAACTGCTCCTCTCGTCGCAGAAGGAGTTTAGCCCTCAAGACCGTTTTTTCAAGCTGTGCCACTTGTTCTGTTAGGTCCGTCTTCTTAACGCTCTGTTGTGCGACAAGACTGTTCACCACCTCTTTTGGGACACTCGGTAGACTGGTAGCATCATGAAAAACATCTTCAGGGTCTAGATATTCAGGAGCAGCGGCTGGCTTTTGCATGAGTGAGTCCAGGTGAGTTTGGACGGCTGTAAGTCGCGCTTGTTTTGCCTGGAGCTTTAGAAGTGAGACCTGCTCTTCTAGTAGCTCATTGCTGGATGAGAGCTCTTTGGCTAATGACGAGGAGGGAAGATTAGATTGGGCAGCATCTTCGTAATTTCGACGGGCATCAACATTTGCCTTTAGAGCCTCAATGTACTCCCTGTAGATTCCTTTTGAACTTGAATCCAGAGTTACGTCGCGTGTTGGATCTGCCAAAGACACAGGCTGTTTGACTGGGCCATCATGAGAGCATGTTCCGAGATGAAGAGCCAAAACTCGCCGAATGTAGTTCACTTGTTCCCGTGGCTTGATATATGGACCAAGTGTCTTCTGGAATGTCTTAGCGGTCTCAGAAGAATTTGCCATTGTGAATCATGGTCTGTCGGTGAAGAAATCCCTGGCCTAGGTTTGTTGCTCTGGTCTCTGTGAAAGTAAATAGACGAAATATGTCAGTCCATGGGCAGCTTAGACAGTACTGAAGTGTGGCTAGTGTTCCCCCTGAACCAACAACGCGGTCACTACACAGTGAATTATAATCATAAAATACTTCTTTACATTACAATCAGAGTCTATACGCCGAACTAATCATCTTTATAGTCTTATAATCACTCAAATCTATTAAGAAGCATAAATTATGACATAAACTCTGGCTCCATATGCATTTGCGCCACACAAGCTCTTATCCGAACCTGGCCTAGCGCAGTAGCCTGCTAGGCTGAGATCCGAAATTTACGATCGCGACTTGAACTTCCACACCTTCAGACAACTACAAATCTTTTCAAAACGACTGCGCATCAATCGCAGACTACAACATACTCAGGAAACGGCTATATATCTGATTTAGTCGCGTCGGTGGTAAACTCATGGTTATTTGAGTGCCAGGCGCCCCAGGCTTTGTCGAGAACATCGACGTTCTCTTTCGATTACAACATAATAACAGTCTAGCCATCATGTCCGACACAAATCGAGATGTGTCGCAGTACAAGTACTCGGCTATGTCGAATCTGGTTCTCCAGGCCGATCGTCGATTCGTTACAAGGCGAACCGATGAGGCTACTGGTGATCCAGAGTCACTGGCCGGCCGCTTGAGTATTCGAGATATGGGTGCTCGAGTTGCACGCGATGACGCGCCAAAACCGAAGAAACAGCCTGGGCTCCCCGACATCGAGCGAGGCAGCCTAAGGGAAGGTGAAGATATTCTGGCACGAGAACAGCGCAGACGAAAGGCAGAGGCGCCTCAATCGACAGGTATCCTAGGCGCCAACGAGACTTTGGTGGAAGGCATCGTATACCGACCCCGAACAGCAGCGACGCGACAGACTTTCGATCTCATCATTACCTCGGTAGCAAAAAATCTAGGCGACGTATCTCACGATATCGTACGCAGCGCAGCGGATGCCGCCCTGCAATTTCTGAAGGATGATGATATGAAAGATCTGGATAAAAAGAGGGAAATCGACGACATCTTGGGTGTGACACTAAACCCCAAGGAATTCAATGAGTTGGTGAACCTCGGCAAGAAGATCACAGATTACTACACCCAGGACGAGGACGAGGACGTTGCAATGGGTGGCGCCGACGGCGAGGATGCTGAAATAGATGAGCGCCAGGGCGTCGCGGTCGCGTTCGATGAAGACGAAGAGGAAGACGAAGGGGGCCTTGTTCATGAAGTCCGTGACGAATCTTCAGAGGACGAAGAGGAAGAGGAAGAGAAAGAGAAGGCTGAGAGTGCTGAAGGCAAGGAAGAAGATGCTGTTGCTGACGTTGGGGATGAGATGATTCTCGACTCGGCGCCTTCAGGTGGCAAACAAGACGAGAAAGACAAGCATAGCATACCAGCCCAAGACATCGATACATTTTGGCTACAACGGCAAATCGGCACACTATACCCCGACGCTCATGAGCAAAGCGACAAAACAAAGGAGGCTCTGAAGATCCTGTCAGGAGAACCTGGTGAGGATGGCGAGGAAAGGTCGTTACGTGATGTTGAGAATGATCTCATGGAGCTGTTCGACTACGAGCACCATGAGTTGGTTCAGAAGCTTGTTGAGAACAGAGAGAAGGTTTTCTGGCTTACAAAATTAGCACGAACACAGACTCCCGAAGAGCGCGCTGATGTTGAGCGTGAAATGGTCTCAGAGGGTCTCCAATGGATTCTCAATGAACTCAAGGGTAAAGACTCAGCCCAGGGCAAGAAGGGCAAGATTGACATCAAGATGGATATTGATGTCCCAGCTTCCTTTACCGCGGATGGACCCAAGGCTGAACGTGCCGAGGGCCAACTTGTCGGTGGGCTTCAACCTCGAAAGCTCATCAACCTCGATAATCTGGTCTTCGATCAAGGAAATCACCTTATGACAAACCCCAAGGTTCGGTTACCTGAAGGTTCAACCAAGAGGACATTCAAGGGCTATGAAGAAATTCACATCCCTACTCCTAAGAAACGCAATGAGCCTGGCGATGTCTTGATACCCATTTCTGATATGCCAGAGTGGTCACGAAACCCCTTCAGTAAGAATCAGTCCTTGAACAAGATCCAGTCCAAGTGCTATCCTTCAGCATTTGACGATGATGGAAACATGCTTGTTTGTGCTCCTACTGGTAGTGGAAAAACCAACGTCGGTATGCTCGCTATTCTCCGGGAGATCGGAAAGCATCGCAACCCTGAGACAGGCGATATCGATCTAGACGCCTTTAAGATTGTCTGTATCGCTCCTTTGAAGGCTCTAGTTCAGGAACAGGTTGGCAATCTGGGTGGTAGGCTTGAGCCTTATGGTATCCGAGTCGCAGAATTGACAGGTGATCGTCAACTTACCAAGCAACAAATCGCCGAGACGCAGATTATCGTCACAACCCCCGAGAAATGGGATGTCATCACCAGAAAGTCCAATGACTTGACCTACACCAACCTCGTGCGCCTCATCATTATCGACGAGATCCACCTCCTCCATGACGACCGTGGTCCTGTACTGGAAAGCATTGTTAGCAGAACCATCCGCAAGACTGAACAAACCGGTGAGCCGGTTCGAATTATTGGTCTTTCTGCCACCCTGCCCAACTACAAAGATGTCGCGAGCTTCTTGCGAGTGGACACGAAGAAGGGTCTCTTCCACTTTGATGGATCCTTCCGACCCTGTCCTCTGCGACAGGAGTTTGTTGGTATCACTGACCGTAAACCTATCAAGCAGCTAAAGACCATGAACGACGTCTGCTACAACAAGGTTATCGAGCATGTGGGCACAAACCGTAACCAGATGCTTATCTTTGTGCATTCCCGAAAAGAGACTGCCAAGACTGCTCGCTACATCCGCGATAAGGCTCTTGAGTCAGACACAATCAACCAGATCCTTCGTCACGATGCTGGTAGCCGTGAAGTCCTCAATGAAGCGTCTTCCCAGGCAACCGACCAAGACCTCAAGGATATTTTGCCATATGGTTTCGGCATCCACCATGCTGGTATGAGCCGAGCTGACAGGACAGATGTTGAAAACCTTTTTGCCCATGGTGCTATCCAGGTCCTGGTGTGTACTGCTACGCTGGCTTGGGGTGTGAACTTGCCTGCCCATACAGTTGTCATCAAGGGAACACAGGTGTACTCCCCTGAGAAGGGTAGCTGGGTTGAGCTTAGCCCTCAAGACGTCCTTCAGATGCTTGGACGTGCGGGCCGCCCCCAATACGATACTTATGGAGAAGGTATCATCATTACGACACAGAGTGAAATGCAATACTATCTCTCACTTCTGAATCAGCAGCTTCCGATTGAGAGCCAGTTTGTCAGCAAGCTGGTGGACAACCTGAATGCCGAAATTGTCCTTGGCAACGTAAGGACTCGTGATGAGGGCGTTGAGTGGTTGGGCTACACATACCTCTTCGTCAGAATGCTTCGCTCGCCTGGACTTTACCAGGTAGGCGCAGAATACGAAGATGATGTGGCTCTTGAGCAGAAGCGAGTTGACTTGATTCATTCTGCCGCCATGGTTCTGCGAAAGTCAAATCTCATCAAGTATGATGAAAAGACTGGCAAGCTCCAGTCAACTGAGCTTGGTCGTATCGCTTCGCATTATTATATCACATTCGGTTCTATGGAGACTTACAACAGCCTCATCCAGCCTTCTATCACCACGATCGAGCTCTTCCGTGTCTTCGCCCTCAGTGCTGAATTCAAGTATATCCCAGTTCGACAGGATGAGAAGCTTGAGTTGGCTAAGCTGCTGGGCCGAGTCCCAATCCCCGTCAAGGAGAGCATCGAGGAACCCCACGCTAAGATCAATGTCCTCTTGCAGGCATACATCTCGCGCCTCAAGCTCGATGGCCTCGCGCTCATGGCCGACATGGTGTACGTTACGCAATCCGCTGGCCGTATCTTGCGCGCTATCTTTGAGATCGCAATGAAGAAGGGTTGGGCATCTGTTGCGAAGACTGCTCTGGACCTCTGTAAAATGGCCGAAAAGCGGATGTGGCCAACAATGTCACCTCTTCGACAGTTCCCCTCTTGTCCTCGGGATGTTATCCAGAAGGCTGAGAAAATCGATGTGTCTTGGAGCAGCTACTTTGATCTGGATCCTCCCCGTATGGGTGAGCTTCTTGGCCTTCCTCGAGCCGGCCGGACTGTATGTGGCTTGGTCAACAAGTTCCCGCGAGTCGAAGTCCAAGCTCAAGTTCAACCTATGACAAGATCGATGCTACGTGTCGAACTGAGTATCACACCTAATTTTGAGTGGGACGATTCTATCCACGGCGCTGCAGAGAGCTTCTGGATTATTGTTGAGGACTGCGATGGAGAAGACATACTTTACCACGACACCTTTTTGCTGCGCAAGGAATACGCCGAATCGGAGCAAAATGAGCACATTGTCGACTTCACCGTTCCTATCACAGATCCAATGCCTCCAAACTACTTCGTTTCGGTTATCTCTGACCGATGGATGCATGCTGAGACCAGACTTCCTGTTCCCTTCCATAAGTTGATCTTGCCTGAGAAGTTCCCTCCTCATACAGAACTTCTTGAGCTTCAGCCCCTCCCCGTTTCTGCCCTTAAGGTATCAAGCTATGTTGATCTCTATCCTGCATGGAAACAGTTCAACAGAATCCAAACGCAGACTTTCAACTCGCTGTACAAGTCTGATGCGAATGTGTTTATTGGAGCTCCGACAGGTAGCGGCAAGACTGTTTGTGCCGAATTTGCTCTTCTAAGGCATTGGACAAAGGGCGATGTTGGTCGTGCTGTGTATATTGCCCCCTTCCAAGAACTTGTTGACTCTCGCCTCCAAGATTGGCAGAAGAGGCTCAGCCATCTCCATGGCGGCAAAGAGATAGTGAAGCTTACTGGTGAGACGGCAACAGATCTCAAGCTGTTGGAAAAGGGCGACCTGATCTTGGCAACCCCAACTCAGTGGGATGTGCTATCAAGACAATGGAAGCGACGCAAGAACGTACAGACAGTTGAACTGTTTATCGCTGACGAGGTCCATCTCCTTGGCAGTTCTCAAGGTTATGTGTACGAGACGATTGTCTCTCGTATGCATTACATCCGCACACAGACAGAATTACCTCTGCGAGTTGTCGCATTAAGTGTATCGCTGGCGAACGCTCGAGACATTGGTGAATGGATCGATGCAAAGAAGCACGACATCTATAACTTCAGCCCACATGTTCGACCGGTCCCTCTTGAGCTTCACCTCCAGTCATTCACAAATACTCATTTCCCGTCTCTCATGCTTGCCATGGCAAAGCCCACGTATCTGGCCATCACACAAATGTCTCCTGACAAGCCTGCCATGATCTTTGTGCCCAGCCGCAAGCAAACTCGTGCAACTGCGCGAGATTTGTTGGCTGCAGCCTTTGCTGACGATGATGAGGACCGTTTCCTTCACGCTGAGGTAGAGCAAATGAAGCCTCTCCTTGAACGCATCAACGAGGAGGCTCTCGCCGAAGCCCTCTCTCACGGTGTTGGCTACTACCATGAGGCTCTTAGCCAGAGTGACAAGCGGATCGTTAAGCATCTCTACGACAATGGTGCTATCCAGGTGCTTGTTGCTTCACGCGATGTTTGCTGGGAGCTCAATAGCACAGCTCATCTCGTGATAGTTATGGGCACACAATACTTTGAAGGCCGAGAGCATCGATATGTCGACTACCCTCTCAGTGAGGTGCTGCACATGTTCGGTAAAGCTCTTAGACCCTCCAGGGACGGCAGAGGCCGAGGCGTTCTTATGCTGCCTCAAGTCAAGCGCGAGTACTATAAGAAATTCCTAAACGAGGCCCTTCCTGTTGAGTCGCATCTGCACAACTACTTGCACGATGTCTTTGTGACAGAGATCAGCACCAAGATGATCGAGTCTGGCGACGATGCGATCAACTGGACTACCTTCACCTACTTCTACCGAAGGTTGCTTGCCAACCCAAGTTATTATAGCTTGACAAGCACAACGCATGAGGGCCTCAGCAACTACATGTCTGACTTGGTCGAGACGACTCTCCGTGAGCTCAGCGAATCCAAGATCATTGAGTTTGACGAGGATGACGGATCCGTGGCACCTCAAAATGCAGCCATGATTGCGGCATACTACAACATTTCATACATCACGATGCAGACTTTCCTGCTCTCTTTGAGCGCTCGCACAAAGCTCAAAGGTATCATGGAAATCGTCACTTCAGCAACAGAGTTCGAGTCGATCCAGATTCGACGTCATGAGGATGGTCTGTTGCGACGCATTTACGACCGAGTGCCTGTCAAGATGTCTGAACCAGTTTATGACTCCCCTCATTTCAAATCCTTCGTCTTACTCCAGTCTCACTTCTCCCGCATGCAGCTGCCAATTGATCTTGCAAAGGACCAGGAGGTCCTGCTGTCTAGGGTGTTGAGCCTTCTTAGTGCCATGGTAGACATTCTGTCTTCGGAGGGACATCTCAACGCCATGAGCGCTATGGAGATGTCACAGATGATCGTTCAGGGAATGTGGGATCGGGACAGCCCTCTTAAACAAATTCCTCACTTCTCACCGGAGGTTGTCAAGGTGGCTAATGAGTTTGGGTATGTACTGAGTGATGGATTGGACGGACCGTCAGCTAATGTTGTTCGCAGAATCAAGGATATCTTTGATTTCATGGAAGCCATGAACCCGGATGAGAATGCCGATTATAACAAGCTCGTTAAGCGACTTGGCTTGTCACAAAACCAATTGGCACAGGCCGCAAACTTCACAAACGACAAGTATCCTGACCTGGAGCTTGAACATGAGGTTCTTGACGAGGGTGAGATCAGGGCAGGTGAACCGGCGTACCTGAACATCAAGATTGCTCGCAATTTGGAAGAGGAGGACGGCGATTATGACTCTAGTGTACACGCACCATTCTACCCCTCCAAGAAGATGGAGAACTGGTGGCTGGTTGTTGGTGATGAGAAGACCAAGAGCCTCTTGGCCATCAAGCGAGTGACAATCGGGCGGGAACTGAACGTTCGCCTCGAGTACACTGTGCCATCACCAGGTGAGCATGATCTGAAGCTGTTCCTAATGAGTGATAGTTATATTGGAGTCGACCAGGAACGGGAGTTTTCGGTTACAGCAGCCGAGGGCATGGACGTGGATGACGATGAAGAGGACGAGGACGAAGACGAGGAGTAGAAGCTCAAAGCTCAAAGCTCACTCTGAACTACAATTACCACGGCGATTACCAGCGATGGCTTTGTACACTATTGAAGACTACCAATGCGGATTTAGGAGATAATAATCGAATCTATCAACTCGGGACTATGACTGAGATGTGTGTGTTCTTGAGATGAGTTGTCTGGATACAAGGCGAGTTGTGTGGATGTCTAATAATGCACCACGGGTGAAAGAGGCGCGAGGTGCTGAGATCTAGTGTTCACAACGCCAAACGCGTCCAGAGAGAACTAGGCCCACGACGTGACATTTGCCGGGAATTGGGCAGTGAAGATGGTGAGAAAAGAGACTACGGACGCGTCCCTCCGATGGTCTTGTATACCAGGGCGTCGAATCAGCGTCGACTACGCGCTGGGCCTTTGATGTCGTGTGTGAGAGGGAGAGAGCCTGGGGTTGGGGATGACGCCGCCCGCAGCGCAACGCACCGCAGCGCAAATGTCAGATGTCCATCACGTGACCAATGCTCTGGTGACGTTTGAAAGTGCTTTCTGTTTCCCTTGCAAAGCCCAGTCCAGTCCCAGTCCAGCCCATCAACTCGCACCAGCGTTTTTTCCTCGTCAACCCCAACATCGCGGCACAACTCGAAGAGGCGCCCATCATCATCAATTGCGCAAATCATCACCAACACATCATCGCCATCGCTCTACGAACCTCGCGCTCCATTGATACGCGCAATACAGCATCCGCTACGCGTTCGCCTGTCTTTTGCGAGCTGGAATTCTTCTTCTGGCTCCTGTGATTTGTGACAAGCGAAAACATTATCACCGCTATTGCCATGGCCGACCAGATTAACGAGAAGCCTGAGGTTGAGGCAACTGCTCCCGACGCGCAGGAAGTTCCTGCCGCAGAGAAGCCCACTGAGCCATCATCGATCGGAAACGAAGCCGCAAAGGCAGATGGCGAGGTAAACAAGGAAGATACAAAGACCGCTGAGGGTAAGTTATGATTACAAAGCGGTTGCTATTCGTTGCGCACTCGATCGCATTGCCAGAGAAATCGCGCTTTGATTTCTCGTGTGCTCTGTCGCTCAGGCGCGTCCTTCCCTTTGTCAGATCCATGCTGACCACATCGCGCAACAGAAACCAAACAAGTCGGAAACTCAGAGAAACCCGCCGAAGATAAAGACGCGGTCGAAGCACCAAAGGCGGACTCAAAGCCCACTGAAGAGGGTGCAGATACCGAAATGAAGGACGCGACTGAGGCCCCGGCTGCCGGGGAGACCAAGGCCGAGAACTCCGCTCCATCTGCCGATGGTGAGACAGCAACCGAAAACGCCGCCACCGAGTCTGCCTCAGCAAAGGCGAAGAACAATAGACGAAAGTCGACTGGCGGTGCCAGCCGCAAGAGCCTGAGCAAGAAGGCCTCCAAGGCGCGTCTCACGCATTTGGACGCCAAGCCTGGAGACCACTTCTTGGTCAAGCTCAAGGGTTTTCCCGCTTGGCCTGCCATCATTTGCGATGAATCAATGCTGCCACAAGCTCTGGTCGATAGCCGCCCTGTAGCTGCTGCGCGACCTGATGGCTCCTATACCGAGGCATATGCTGATGGTGGCAAACGTGTCAACGACAGAACTTTCCCAGTCATGTATCTCCATACGAATGAATTGTAAGTTGCACCTCATCACCGCTTCCGATCATCGCTGACCTGACTACAGTGGCTGGGTACCCAATACTGGACTTACAGAGCTTACTCCTGAAAAGGCCAGAGAGACCATCACCGAGAAAATGCGCAAGGATTTGAAGGAGGCCTTTTCGCTCGCTGCCGAACACAACTCTATCGAACACTACAAGGACGTGCTTAAGCAATTTCAAGATGAATTGCTTGCCAAGCAGCAAGCTGCTGCGACACCCAAGAAGAGCAAGAAGGGCAAGGCCAAAGCTGCTGACGAAGACGTCGAGATGGAAGGCGCCGACGATGCTTCAGAGAAGTCCAAGTCCAAGAAGCGCAAGGCTGAGGATGACGCTAGTGTAATTCTTCCAACACGGTGTTGCTGATTCATTTTGCTAACAAAACTGCTAGACACCACAACGGCCCGAATCTGTTAAGAAACCTAAGATTAAGCTCAATACATCAACGCCAAAGGCTGCCAATGGCACTCCTAAGGCCAAAGAGGAATCTGCTGCCAAAGCCAAGGTCAAGGTCAAGAAGTCGTCTGATAAGAAGGCTGAGACCACCAAGAAGGCCAAGATGACACCTGAGGAGCGAAGACACCACAAGGAGGTGAGAAAAATACAACTGTTTTTTTTATAAGGCCGATCAATTTACTGACACCTTTACAGAAGGAAGTGTTATATCTCCGTCATAAGCTTCAACGAGGTCTCCTCACCAGAGATCAGCAACCCCAGGAATCAGAGATGGAACACATGTCCGAATACGTCACCATGTTGGAGAATCTGAAGGATCTTGAGGTGTCCATAATTCGTGCGACCAAGATCAACAAGGTTCTCAAAGCTATTCTCAAATTGGAATCGATCCCCCGTGAGGACGACTTCCATTTCAAGGACCGTTCCAAGGTTCTTCTGGACCAGTGGACTCAGCTACTGGCTACTGAAAATGCCACCCCTGCTCCCGATGCCACCAACGGCGTCAATGGCAAGTCGGAAGCCAAGCCAGACGACAAGAAGGACGATAGCGGCAAGGAGACTACTGAAGAGCCAAAACCTGAGGCCACAAAGACGGGAGAAACCAAAACTGAGAAGCCCGAGGAGACCGAGGAGGAGAAGATTGCGGAAACACCACAAGCATCGGCGCCTGACGAGAAGAAGGACGAGGTAAGTTGAAAATAAGCCCTATTCTTATGAGCTTGACTAACCGAAAGAAACAAGACCGTCGCTCCTCCCGAGCCTGTTGAAGCTGCAGCCTAAGTTACGGGTCAGCTCACGGTGGTTTTAGAGCAATTTATTTCATGGCGTCACGGTTATGGTCCACAAACACTGGTCTTTTTTCTCTCGATTTTCTACTTTTTCTTATGCTTTTCTTCACAACTATGGTAAAAGTGACTTCGTCGCGTTGCGTCTTTTCGGTGTCTGTATGAATATCTACCAAATCTGGCGGCAGGGGTGCGCCATGACTCTCAGGAGTGACGGAGGCAAGAAACATCTTTTTTGGAGGGACTGTACAAAGGGCAAAGCAAAATCAACAATACTGGGTCAGGGGGGGGGGGGG
>JAAOAQ010000547.1:0-18485 GCA_013396025.1 Fusarium phyllophilum
GTCTGCCGACGCTTCACCATGCAACGCTGTGGCCTGGCGGTCACAGCGCATTGTGTTTTTTTTTTTTTCACTTTCATCTCTTTAACTTTTAGATAACTACAGTCGCTCCATTCGATTCCTGTTCAAAGCCGGTTTTTTGTCCCTTCTCACATCCCAAGCTGCAGATTGCTTTTGTTCTGATTGCTTTCAGGTGCCGTAATGAGCTTGCCAGCTGCTTCCTTGAGGTCATTGAGGTCATGCGTCATTCAATTAAGCATTTACTTAAACCTTTTAGCCGCATTGCAGAATTTCAGCGACTCTTTATTCTTACGAACACCTGTTCCTATCCTGATGTGCTCAATGTCCATTCCGGAGACAGATGAGGTTGGAGACATACCCACTTAGTAACGACTAGAGTCGTCTTCCGCCCGCGCTTAGTGGCGATCTTCTCCACGATCTGAGTCACGTGAATCCTGAAGATATCATGCGCACCATTTTTCTTCTGCCTCATCTGAACTCACTCCTCTTTTATTCTCGCATCCTTCAATTTAACAAACCCCGCTTAGATTTTTATCCACATAATGCACACCACTTTTTTGCTGGTCTGGTAAGCGACATATAGCTCATCAATCGCGCCCCTCTTGTCCCTTCCCCTGTTGTCGCTCCTTCCCTGAGCTTTCAACGCAGGAAGGAGCAGATACCACAATGAAACAAAGCGCGCTCCACCGCCTTCCCACGGCATGATTGTCTATACCTTTATAAACCAAAAACGCAGCAATGCTTTCAACAATTACTGGGGCGGTGGCTGGGTGGTTAAAGCATGGTGAAGCGCTCGGCAGCTGCGAATCCAAAGTCCGCCGGTTCGACTCCGGTCCGCTCTGTCTGGGTGGGAGTTGCAGACACGGTAATTGTCCCCTGGGACCACTCGGGGGTAAATCCTGTTCGCTCAGCGTTCAGGGGTGATTAGTAGGCACGCCCAGTGCTTTGCGAACCTTTTTTTGCTGTCAGTGGCTTCAGAAAGGGGCGCAATCACAAGCACATGCGTCCCCTTTTTTGCCCCCATGTAATTGACAAACGTGATGTAGAATGGCTTTTGAGATGGTCAATCTGATATTGGAACCCGCAATTGCCAAGTTGCGTTGTCGTGGCGCTGTTCTTTGGCTCGGTCCTCAATACCCCTTAGTCTGGGCGAGGCGGTTAATGCGACAAACTAGATGCCAAGGGGAACGTATGCTTCGCCAATGCTTCGAAAATTCGAAAGTTCGTTTCAAATGCTTCTCGAGAAGTCAATTTCAATTATAGAAGCGTCAAAAACAACATAAACCCATCATAGAAGGCCTGAGGACTGCAACAAATGTCGTCCCTGTAACTACAGCCTACCAGCTTGGAACTCAGCATGCTACCAGTTAATAGCTCTCATACCACCACTTCAGACTACAAAGAATATTCCTGTGCTCTAATTATCAGAATCAGTCCTGAAGTCAGTTGTTACTGGCGCAGTTTGCATTTCCTCTTTCAAGGTCAACATGCTTGATGCAATCGTTCCGTGCAGCTCATGAAGCCCATGAACTCTCAGCATTAAGAGTCATCAAAGGAGAATATGTGCACACTAATATCTACCTGACTACCAAGAAAGTCGCGATTGCAGCCTCAGGGGTTAAACAGAACAGCAATTCGTCGCAAACCATCCTTACTTGACAAAGCCACAAGGCACGAAACAAGCTCGCAAACATCGTTCTCAATCGAGCACAAGGGAGACTCCGTTCCCAGCCTTACAGTTTGAATCAGACATGTGAATAATATCCATTCATTCTGCTTCTTGAGTCGTCGCAATGTCGGCTTTAGACTAACATTATATAAATATAATTATGCTCTCTCAGGCAAGGCTGCGAAAAGACCATAAGAGCTAAGTTGATGAATCAATCAACGCAATTGACCGATACGAGATATAATCTATGCGAAATAGCTAGTCACAACTTAGACTATACTAAAGCAACTTATACAAGACTATCGAATGACCGCGTCTATGCTAAGCGCAACCCCAACCTCCCCATCACCATCCCCACCCTCAACCGCGCCAAAGCCAATCCCCTCGTAAACAAATACGTCCAAGCCTATCAAAACGAATGCGATCCCCGACCATCCGGGTCAATAGTTCCATTTCTGCACATCAATGACGTCTGTGGTAGCAGTCAGCACTAGCTACCTAGTCCACTCACCTCCCGTCCACGGAACACACGGCTCCAATTAACTTTCGGTAGTCAGCACGATACAGCCTCACTGAGGGGAACATATAACAACTTATCATGCCCTCTTCTTCTCTGACTACATTGCTTATGCTTCATCTCTTGTAATGGCGCTTTTAAAGTCTCTTGTCCTTTTTGGACTGTTGCAGTTTGTTAACGCTGCGGCGAAGAAATCTTCTGCCCCGAAAGTAAGCTGGGGAGAATGTCCGACTGGGATTCCACCAGGTGTTGATTGTGGAAAGATCGATGTCCCTCTTTCGTATCAGAGTGGGAATTCTACGTCTGCCAAGGGTGATGATACGGTTGAACTGGTCTTCACGCGCTTGAACCATACTGGCAAAGGCGAGAAACATGGTGTTCTGTTTTTCAATACCGGTGGACCTGGTGCATCTGGGGCCGTCACCGTCGCTGGATCACCATACGTCACGGCGATTTCTTTCTCAGATGAACTTCGTGATGCATACGATATCATTGGTCTTGATCCCCGGGGTGTCGGTGTAAGCAGTCCTGTCCAATGCGATCCCAAGGTCTTCAACAAGAGGATCAAGACTTTTGTTACTACGGATGAAGAGTACGATGCGCTGTTCAACTACAGTCGAAGCGTGGGTGAGAGCTGTGCCAAACTCACTGGTCCTCTCATCAAACATCTCGACTCTGTCCATGTGGCAAAGGACCATGAAGTCGTGCGCAAAGCTCTTGGTCTTGAGAAATTCAACTATCTCGGTCTCTCATACGGCACACTCCTCGGCGCAACATACGCATCTCTATTTCCCAAATCCGTGGGCCGCATGGCTCTCGACGCAAACGTGGACCACTCCCAGTCCGAGATAGCAACCCTCCTCGCAGAAGCAACCGCCTACGAGGCTGTCCTCGACCAATTCTTCCAATGGTGCGATAAGAACTCAACTTGCGCGCTTCACGGGAAGAATGCTAGTCGCATCTGGGATGAAACCCTCGCTCGCGCTGATTCCAAAGCTATTCCCGCACCAGGCTGCAACGGGACATGTCGCTCTGACGTGACCGGTGAGGAAATTCGATACAATGCACAAGAGTTTCTCACTTTTGTTGATCTGGACTTTAGCTCTGGATCTACGTGGGCCGCTCTCGGAGACGCTATTCTTGAAGCTAGCAAGGGCAACGCCACTGCGCTGTCGACTTCAACTCCCAGTGGCAAAGTTGTCAATGATCCGAGCGGTTCTCCATATAGTTACCTCGCCATCGGATGTCAAGATTGGTTGCACAAGTCCAAGACTTCAGTAGACTTGCGCCAGAAGCTCATCAACGCTGTTACGTTTGCTCCACGAACAAGGGGCGCCTCCCAGACTTATTACTATGAGAGTACATGCATCGGTTGGCCTGCGCCGTTGACGAATCCGCAAGGGCCTTTGGCAGATGGTATCAAGGATGCCCCTACTATCCTGATTGCGGCTTCTGTGTATGATCCTGAGACGAGTCTTACCTGGGCTGAGGGGGTGAGAGAGCAGTTGACGCATAGAGTGAGCATTACGAGGAACGGAGCTGGACACACGAGTCACTACCTTGGAGGCGATACTAGTAAGGCCATGGATAGGTATTTGGCCACTGGAAAGCTGCCTAGAGATGGTACAGTCTACAGGACTTGAGTCTCCGGTAATGTCTGAAGAACTTTGAAGTGTTGGACAGATGGTTTCAATAATGATGAATCCCGGGCGATCGAGTGTATTCAAATCTGACATATCTGTTCGGCATCATACTTCTACATATCTTTCTTGATAAACAAACACATGCGGTAAGTACATGACGACTGAGATCAACAATGTCCCGCCCATTCTATTGTGGATTCACACAGGACGCGGGTTCCTCACCTGAGCCAGTTGCATTAATAGCACCAAAGACTGCATGCCTCTGCGACGTACGTATGTCGTTAGTCAAACTGTCCCCAGACAAACTGGGCTAACCTGGGGGTGCCCTCCCTGCAGCAGATCGCCTGTCTAGCTCCTTAGCTCAGCCCTACAGGCTGGCGTCATCCTTACCAGTATGCAGCGCTACATAGAGCTCTTGAAAGGCCGTCAAAGTACGGAGTAAATGCTTCACTTCATCGCCACGGTCATATCCTTCAACGGAGCAGCGAAGCACCGAGCCGAGGTTCGTAGCACAAAGAAAACCCTTCGCAATCTCTTCATTTCCAATCTCCGACCACATTTCAAAGCACGTATCACGTCTTTGTAATGGAACCAGAAAATCTCAACCCGTGTAACGAAGGATCCACAGTCCGGCCTCGGTATCCCACCAACTCCGAGAAAAGCGGGTTTCAACTTTCCGCCGGCGCCGATGTGATTACGTGAGCCGCTGATGCAATCACGTTGTACAACGAGCAAAGAGCTTCACTTATAAGTCGAGAGGGTTGCCGCGAACCATTCCCTATACAGTCCCACTCATCAGATATCATCTTATACACCATCAATATGACAAAGTTCAAGGTTACAGTTACTTCCGACACCGTCTGCCCTTGGTGCTATGTCGGTCGCAGACAGCTCCAGGCTGCGCAGCGCCTGTGGGAGCAGAAGTACCCCGACTCAAACGACACTTTCGACATCAGCTACAAGCCTTTCCAGCTAGCGCCTGATTGGGCCCGAGGTCCTGCGTCAAGCATGTCTAAAGAAAAGTTCTACCTCGAGAAATTTAGAAGAGACCGCGTGGTCAAGATGCACCAGCATTTGAAGGGTGTTGGAGAGTCCCTGGGAATCGACTTCAAATTCGGTGGACAGACAGGAAACTCGAGAGATTCGCACCGACTGGTCCAGCTTGCCAAGAAGCACGGCCAGGATGCCGAGAGCAAGGCGCTCGATGGTCTCTTCGCCGCGTATTTTGAGAAGAACGACGACATTACCAGCTACGACACTTTGAGAAACGTGGCTGTCGAAGCAGGAATCCCCGAGGATGAGTTCCAAAAGGCTATTGTGGAGAGCGACGAGGGTGGCCCAGAGGTTGACAAGCTTGCGGGCGAGGCGCGATACAGTGGTGTCAGTGGTGTACCTGACTTTGTTCTTCAGGACCGGTTCCGACTCCATGGCGCCAACGACCCGTCGACATTTGTGAGCGTTTGGGAGAAGATCAAGGCGGCTGAGCTGTAATCGGGACATTCGTAGGGGTGATCAGATTAATCGCTTGGGGTGGTCAGATTGAAACAAGACTTCTGTGCGCTTCTCGAGGACATCGTTCCATAAATGTTGACCTTGGAAGCCAGGGGCATAGAATAGTAATCCGATTTCCTGACTCGTCCACCAACTTGCCCTGTCCATGTTACCGGAGCCCAGTACTAGATACTCGTCGTCAACGAGAGTCATCTTGAAGTGACTAACGACAGGTTCGTCTTCTTGGTCGCGTCTAGCGTCGAGTTGCTTGTAGTAGAAGATCTCTAGCTTGCCGGGCGCAGGCGATTGCGCTTCGGGATCCGTTGATCGTGGCTGATTGACAAGAGCATTGTATCGCTGTATAAACTTGCGCAAACACCAAGATGTCGTTGTGCCAGCCGTGACTAGCTGCTCGATCAACATCATACCCTTGCTGGTTCTGATCTGAACATCGACTCCACGTGCGAGCGCATCCAACAGACTCTCAACGACAGGCCAGGAGGTGACATTAGGCGTGAGGATGGTGATCCGTCGCTGTGCGTTGTTGAATAGAGTAAGAAGCGCTGCGTTGAGAGGCGTCATTGGCGGATTTGTCTGCGATAGAAATGGGAAGAAGGAAAACCGAGGGTTCCGATGGTGCGGCGAAGGGAGAAAGATGGTCGGAACTAAGCCACTGGCAGGGAAGTCAATAGACTGCGTTGCCGACGCTTCACTGTTGGCCTGTGGTCGATTTGGCGCCCTTTGATCAATCTGAGCATCTTCTGGGGAGTCAGTTCGTCGTTGAGGGTCACCATTGTGACCCCAAACGCGATCATAAAAGGCCAAGAGACGGTCGACAATGGCACCCTCGACCTCGACGCAACCTTCGAACCATCGCTCCCAGCTGACGTTACAGCTTGGGACCCAGGCCCTCTTTCCGTCGACGATCACAAACTTGGGGTGCATAACACTTAATGGTGTGAAGAAGATGCTCTTCACAGTAAGGTCGATGTTGGCATTCTGTAGCAATTGCTGATCGGGGAGGCCCAGCTTGGACCATTTCGACGGATCATAGACATATCCCTCTCGAGACGCAGGGTGGAAGAGTTTCTGAAATATTCCAAATGATGAGAAGCCTATTGTAATCCGTAGAGGCTCCTTGACGTTGGCTTCAATACGCGCCGTCGCAAGCTTCTCGAATGTGTCGCGTATAGCGTCCAGAGATGGTGAAGCAGCCCAGTAGCATGTGATCAATTGAACCGAGTGTTTGGCGCTGAGAATTGCTGGCAGAAGAGCGCGCGTGTATATAGAGTGGCCTGTTCCAACGTATAATGTCTTGGGTGAACTGGTGGTGATGAGGGAGTCGATATTATTGACGTAGTAACTTGGAAAATCATCTTGTTGCTCGTCGCGTCGCGATTGGAGAAGCTCTTTCCATGGTCGGACAAAAGACTGAGGGAACTCTGTCGCTTCCGCCATTATGATTACTTTCTATGAAGAGATAGAGTAATTATATTGTGTTAAGGTTAAGTTATAAACGGGCAGAGGTGAAGATGAGGTGAGAAGGTTGGCGGCCTAGTGGAGGGGAAACTGAGGAGCTTGATCCTGAATGACAAAATTACTTAGGCAGTTTAGCCTAAGCTTAGGGGACTTTATGCTAAGTTTATTTTGGCATCCTATTCTAAAGTCTCATGTTTTCTTGCTCCCTGAGGAGACGGCGCAGCTGATGACGCGGAGAGCTTTGGCGATGCCAAGCAATCCACTTTATACAAGGTTGTGGAATCCGGGGGAATTATCCAGTAAAGCTAGATTTAAGGCGCAACTGTGATCAAAACGTGAATAACGGTACAGCTAACAGAGATGTAATTATTGGTAAAGTCAATGGTTCAAAGTTGAGGCACTGTTCCGCAACTTTCAGTGGATTCGTTCACGGGTTCCAACGGGATACAGCGGATCAATCAATGCGCAAACACTTATCAACACGACAAACAGCGCAGTGAAGATGAAATCAATTGAAACAAATAAAATACATCATTAAGCAAACGACGCTGAACCTCACATTCAATTGACACTCATCTCAATAAACCGCAGCTTTAGTAATCTCCACGACTCGCTCACCGCCTTCAAGCTCCCCGGCAGAATCCCCCACCACGGACACCTCCTATCTTCCCATGGCGCTCCAACAGACTTTCCCATCACCCAACCCAAACACCCTCAAATCGCGACCATGTTGTCAGGCGTCCTGGTCTTCAATCAAAAGGGTGAGAACCTTATCTTCCGCGCCTTCCGGAACGACTGTCGTCCTCGCCTCGCAGACGTCTTTCGCATCCAGGTCATCTCCAACGCCCAAGTTCGATCGCCAATCCTCACCCTCGGAAGCACAACGTTCAGCCATGTCAAGCATGAGAACATTTATCTGGTCGCCATCACAAAGAGCAATGCCAATGCCGCGCTTGTGTTTGAGTTCCTCTACAGGCTGATTCAGCTGGGTAAGGGGTACTTTGGCAAGTTTGATGAGGAGGCTGTCAAGAATAACTTTGTCTTGGTATATGAGCTCCTAGACGGTATGTTCTTCTACAACCACTCTGCACTGCAGTGGCGCTGACTTTCTTAGAAATTATCGACTTTGGATACCCTCAAAATACAGAAACCGACACCCTCAAGATGTACATCACCACCGAAGGCGTCAAGTCCGAGGCCCGCTCCGAAAACACCTCCAAGATCACGATGCAAGCCACCGGAGCCCTCTCCTGGCGCAAGGCAGACGTAAAGTACCGTAAGAATGAAGCTTTCGTCGACGTGATCGAGGACGTCAACCTGCTCATGTCCGCCACCGGTGCTGTCCTGCGCGCAGACGTTACGGGCCAGATTATTATGCGCGCTTACCTTTCCGGCACGCCCGAGTGCAAATTTGGCCTCAACGACCGTCTACTTCTCGATAACGATGGTTTACTGAGCCTCCCGAGCGGAAATAAGATGGGTACAAAGGCGACAAAGGCAGCGGCTGGTAGTGTTACTCTTGAGGATTGTCAATTCCACCAGTGCGTTAAGCTGGGTAAATTCGACGCCGACCGTATCATTAGCTTCGTTCCTCCCGATGGTGAATTCGAGCTTATGCGATATCGCGCAACTGAGAACGTCAACCTCCCTTTCAAAGTACACGCCATCGTCAACGAAGTCGGTCGATCAAAGGTGGAATACAGTATCGGTGTCAAGGCCAACTTCGGCTCCAAGCTCTTCGCCACAAACGTCGTCGTCAAGATCCCCACGCCTCTGAACACCGCAAAGATCACCGAGCGCTGCACGCAGGGCAAAGCCAAGTATGAGCCTAGCGAGAACAACATCGTGTGGAAGATCGGTCGCTTCACCGGTCAGAGCGAGTACGTCCTCAGCGCCGAGGCTATCCTGACGAGCATGACGAACCAGCGCGCGTGGAGTCGACCGCCGCTGAGCATGAACTTTAGCTTGCTCATGTTTACGAGTTCGGGACTATTGGTGCGATATCTCAAAGTGTTTGAGAAGAGTAATTATTCGAGCGTCAAGTGGGTGCGGTACATGACGAGAGCAGGATCATACGAAATAAGGTGAGTTATCTTATTCTGATGGACAAACACAGCTAACAGGACAGATTTTAAATGCATATAAGTGGTAGAGCATGTACGGCGTTATGGTATATCCCGGCAAAAGTCGAGCGGGCGGTTTCTTTAGCATCAAACCATTATCCAATTTCTGTCCCTTCGTGATCACTCATCTTCAACTACCAAGACTCTGACACCTTGAAACTTTCCTCTATCTTCGCCCTCTTGTTGACTCTTGATCGCAGTATCGATCAAGCATGCGAAAATGTACGATGGATGTTCCTCCTCCCATCCCAGTGCCGAAAGGTTCCGTGCTTCGACGTAGCGTCTCGAGATTGCATGCACGATATCCCCAGATCTCTCCTGATCATCCGTATTCTTCGTCCGCAGACCTTTCCAAAGAGCATCTGGTCTTCGAATCTCATTCATCTTGACATTCTGTCTACCGCACTGCTTACACCTCCCCGTGCACTCATCCACAAGGTACAACACCTCCAGACCCTTCTGGATCGTACAAGCGAAGAATGCAACCTCTTCAAGCCCTAGCTCGCCGTACAACCCTGTCGCCCACGTTTCGGAAACGTCGATTGCGACCTTTTTCGCATTCTGTAGTGCCGTGGCTATTTCCGGTGACCATTGGTTCTCCAGGATGTCTTTGATTGGCGGTGGTACGAGGAGTGTTTCTGTAGCGAGGTCGTTGTGGTCGGATGACTCCTCTCGGAAGCGAAGCATGAGGACGTCAGATGCAGGGACGGAGACCTTTTGGGCTCTGCCGGGGAGATGGATCTCGTTCATATCCTGTCTTGCCTCTGTCTCTCTGACGGTTTGTTCGGCGAGACGACTGATTAGTCTTGATGTGGCTGTTGCATGGTACACGCTTGGGTCGAATGCAGCTTTTGACCTGACGTTCTCGAGTCGGTCGAGGAATACCATATTTTTGTAGTTGTTGAGCTTGGCTTCTCCTGCTTTATCCTTCCTCTGCGTCTCGAAAGCCCTTTCGGCACGTCCATCGCCCTTCCAAGATGGAAAACAGACGTCAAAGATGTGCATAGCTGGTCCGGGGTGCGTGTAAGTCTGCCATATCTTTATCTGCAACTCCAGCGGGAGATTACCAAAGTGTTTGAAGGCCATCTCCATGCACGAAGATGGAAAACTTGCGGAGAGCAATTGTCTACATTGATCCGGTATAAGAACATCTTGTTGTATTTGTATTTGTTGGTATTCTGACCACCAACCGCGATATATCACGTCAGCCAGTCTCAGCGCTAACATAGTAAATGACATGAATGGGCAATAACGTATTAAGGCTGATTTGAGATTTTGAGTTTTGACAAATGAAGCTTGTTAAATGCAAATACTGAACGAAAAATATTACGTGTGCCGAGAATACTTGTGTTTGGCACCGCACCCTACACGCTGAGACTGTGAGATATTAGATCGTGAGATGACATGTCAGCAACTTCAATCTTATCAGCGCTTACTACCAAGTCTGCTAGCGCTACGTATTTGCATTTTGTCTTTCTTGGCCACTCCGTCATCACAGTGCATCGCAGTTCCATCAAGACTTGAGGAACCTGGGAATGTCGCGGCAGCCTCGGTCCCTGTCACCCATCTCCTGAGTGATCAAGCTGCGTTCCTCTCCTTCGGATAACCGAGTTTGCTTTCTCGTCGTGCTTCGAACGATGTGTAAGTCGTCCAGCCATGCCTGCTGCAATATCAATGTGCATTTGCGATCGATACAGCCTACGAGCGATGATCCTCCGAAGCGTCTATGTCCCCAAGTCCTTGAAAGCTTCTGAGGCTGTTCATAGACTTGAACTAGACTTGTATGTTCCACTGGGTCTCGTTCTTGATGTATCGGCTAACTTGATCATCTTTTGTCTCTGATCCAGCCTCATTTGCCTCTTGTCGAGTGACGGTGTCTTTGGTCCCAGGTCAAAGTGACCCTCTCAATCAGTCGTTCGTGACTTCCATCTAGGTCCTTGGAATCGGTGCAGCTCGTTTGAAGCCGACTGCCCGTGTAGGAGTGACTGTTCAGCAACAGTCAGGGTCCAACCCACAGCCGCCGAGGGATCGCGCGTCTCTGACTTGTCAATATGTAACAATAGATACGGCGAATGAGTGCTGCTAACACCTTCCTGATCCGGTTTGCCAACGTCTCAAGTATCCGGATGTGTTAGTCAAGATAGACGACGCGAGGTCTGTAGAACAAGCTCGTGAATACATTTGCGACTTGCGAAATACATCACTTAGAGAATGCTCTGAGGACCATGAACTTGTGCGTTTGATCTTGTAGTCGATCTCCAGCTCTGCCAGTTGTCAGGACCAGAGTCAGCTGCTTTCTGCCAGTGTCACTATCTCGAATGACTACAAACTCGTCAACAAGCTCTATCAGCCTCCGAGGGAAACAGAGAATATCAGGAGGCGCAGCGGTACTTCTCGTTCATTGGAACGGCAGTTACAGAAATATCCTTGTCTTGATGATCAGACTTCGCTTGGACGTCCTCGGGGAGCCGGACGTGGGATCCGGTGGACTCCGGTGGGAGGGTGTCGCAGAATGTCGCTCGCAGTAGCATACAAGGTGATAATACCCTTGCATGGTGAATAAATAGCTCTTGCGGCGCTGTTGAGGAGGTATATTCCCCTGATGTTTGAGCTTGTGTGAGGATGTGGTGTCGAGACAGCATGTTACAACGTAAACTCAGCCATTGGCAAGAATCAGGCCATTCCTCGGAACCTCGAGAATCCTCGGATAGCTAATCAGGATCCGACGATCCTCGGATTCGCTTGGTAGATGTTCTAGAATTGCGGTTGTGTATCGTGGCCATGAGGCTGGATGTGATACAGACGGTAGCAATATTCAGCCTCAGCAACTAGCTCTGCGCCCTTAATCCAACTTGTTCAGAAGTGATATCCACTGATCACCAATACTATCTCTATACCTTCCTGTTTTATTCATTAAGTGCTCGACCTGTAGCCATTCACATAGACCTCCTAATTATGACTACACTTCTGAACTCCGTTCTAGACCAGACAGACACTCGCCCAGCAAACGTCATAACGCATCCAACTCCAGTTTGTATATTCTCCGACGGATGTTTAGTCTCGATATATGTATAAGCGCTGACTAGTTAAACCCATCTATCCATCCGCCAGACAGTTCCGCACCAATATCCTCCAGCCGCGGCCTAACCACACACTATATCGGGATTCGATCTGCTTGATTGGCCCTGTCTTCGGCTGTAAACCCACGCTGATCCAGAAATTCCCGTGCCCAACCAACATGGTCAGGGCAACACAACCACGAGAAAGCCATGTGTTTAGTGAGACCTGAGTAAGCCCCCCAAGAGCAGCATCTGGGTCTTGCTAGCTTCCCCCCAAAGCTAGAGAGCACTATCTTTGGTCTACGACTTTAATAAATCTTGCTTTTCCGCGGGATATAGTTACATCGGCTGCTACTATTCTCCGCCAAGAATCGTACCATTCTGAAATAACAAAGTCAGGGATTTGTTGGGGGCAATTGATCCTGGTGGTGACCGAGAAAATGAAATGCCAAACGCCACGAGATTTCCACGAGGATCACCGTGTGAAACTAGCCAATTTAATTTAGGTAGTGGTCGTGTCACTCTTTGGGCATCAATGGGGTCATTTCCTCTGATAGAGTTGATCTCTCCTATTTGCGGAGAACCTCGCGTCTAACTTCAACGCCGAACAATTGAGACCATTAGTTAGCCTGGGACCTCGCTACAGCCTCTTGAATTAAGATTTCGTCGCACCATTACTGTTTAAGCAATGTTCCACCGTGCTTTTGGTCTGGTCTAATTGGTTCTACTGGTCAGTGCTGAAAAAAAGTGTCATGCCTCGTTCAGCCCTATGGGATGGGTTGGTGTTTTGTATAAGCGACGGTCGGGACCCTGCAGTTGGCTCGGCTCGTGATACGATTGAGGAAAGCATAAAGAGGCCGGTCCTCTCGTCTCTGCTTTTTTTGAGTTTGTCTGGGGTTGAGTGTTGTTAGACATTGAGTGGTTCATCAATCAGTCCACTGTTTGCACGTGTTGATAGCAGTCCGTCCTTGGCCGTATTTCTTATACATAAGACTTGCATCTTCTTCAATGGATGGCCTTCTGTTACGCTCTTCTATCATTACTCATCTGATGAAAACACTACTGGTCACATCGACCACGCATGCATACATCTCGTCTGAGCCTGCATGTTCTTTCTCTCTTGACCAATAACGACCTACATAGACTGTGATATCATTCACCAGCACCTCGCTCTCAAGTCCAGCCTGATCCTGCTCTGCTCTACATACAGATCACGTCACCTTGCTTCTTCCAGCAACACTCACTCTCGCCTCCCGACCACGCAGCCAGATCCCTTCTACTCGATCGTATCCAATTCCAGCAGCTGAATCACCCTCCCGAGACATACATGTGTACCACAGCAATGTGTATCGCCCACTACCTCCACTACCACCATGTGCCCCCTTGTTACCGCCCAACAGGCCTGAACTACTACTACTCGTATTGCGCGGCTGCTTACTACGATCCCGTCACCAGCCGGCCCCTCGCACCGTGTGGCAGCGTCTCGACCAGTTCTCCCCGCGGAGACCCCAACGACCCATGTACCATGAGCCAGTGTCTAATTGATCCGGGCTGTCGCTCTGGAGCATGTCGACTCGCTGATCTTAACGGGCAGTGGAAGTGCTGCATGTGTGGGAGGCGGGAGAACTTTGACTATCAGTGCTTCAATGCTCGATCTGCAGATGTAAGGATGTACTGCACGCATCAGGTTTGCGAGAACTGTACAGCCGACGAAACTTGACGAGGCGAGACCTTGAGGCCGATATTCTTCGGCCCTCCTCATGGGATTTGAGTTGCAGCTGATGTCTCAGCTGCATATAGTCCGACGCTGTGGACGTCTGCAGGTGTAGCTCAAGAAGCCACATGTGCGAATTCATGCAGGCTGCACCTCATGGCGTTTCCATTCCGGTAGGTCTATTATTATCACATTTATTGTTGTTTCTTGGTTTGCTGACTACATGCAGATTTGATCGTCATGTCGCCAATCTCAGTGATTCGCGAGAGAGCAGGCTCGACGAACTTCTGCAGAAGAGAAGAAGATCATGGGATCAAGGACGGTCGAGTAACACTTTCCGCACGAGTATCAATAACCGATTGAGGTTTCACAGTACGGTACATTCCGAGATCGCCTTGTCATGACATGACTGAGGAGATACTTTCTCCTCTTACGATATATCACAAACTCGCGGTCATGGTGGAATCACACTCGTCAGCTATACTACAACCCCAAGCCGATTTTGCCATACTTCCGAGCTCCTAACTCCGCCCGCCTGGCACCGATACTCATGAGTATCTCGAGATTTTTGCAGCCATGTCCACCCTCGGGTTCTATCGCGGTTGGAGTTGCGCTGATGGCATCTTGATGAAAGGGAAAGGAGAGCCGGTTGAGAAATAGATCGGAAAAGCTGGAAGATATTGGGATACATAAAACCCATTGTCTCTTGACCTTTTGTCCGCGAAATGTGAGGTTAAATCGCCATCACAACAAAGCAATGTCAACAGCTACAAGTCCAAGTCGAAGAAAACTCGTACAGAAACTCAAACATCATGTGCCATCGAATCACTTTCCGTCTCGCATGCGAGCATGTCTCAACACACATAAGTTACTGTCCAGTCGGCCTCTCTCACCGCCGCCCCTGCAGCAACACGACCAAGCAGACCGTCCCATACCCTCCGCCGTCGGGCTACACGCTGCCCAAGTGTCCACTCGCCGACTGCCCCTTTGAGGCCAAGAACCAGGCCTGGGACTGCTGCTGGTGCGGCAAGACGTGGAATGTTGGTGGGCGGTGCAGTTGTGTCATGATTGGCGAGGGGGGCACGTATCGGTGTGAGCATATCTGCTGCAAGTCGTGTATTGCCTCGAGAGATTATTTCTCCTAACTTGGTATGCGATGCGAGGAGGAAAGATACCCTTGGGATGGTGAATCATGAGTCGTTTCTGGAAGAAAGGTCGCTGGAGATAGTGAGTTTGTCAACACGTTTACCACTCTATTCTCATATCTCCGCCCAAGTGAGACTTTCTGTCATGTTCATGTCACGATCTCCCTCAAAGATCCCCCATCGGCTCCCTTTCTCAAGTCAACAGGCATTATCCCAGTAAATCAGTTCATATCCGCATCAACTCGGAGACTTGCCTCGTGGCCATTGGCTTCTCGTCAAGTCCTCCCGAGGCTGACATGTTCTGTTTCACCAGATCACGTCTGCCTGCATTAGACCACCAGGGGTCTAAATCGAGATGTGAACAAGGACGGATGGGATGCCTCGATCGCGCTGGGCTCGTAGAAACACAAGATCCTGTGCCTTTGTATGGGTTGTAGGTGTGAATGTGTGTGCTCCCCCGTCGAACGGGTACTCGGTGCCAAGGTCTCCCAGCCAGACCAACCTCATCTATTACCAAATAGATATCAGGTACACTCGAACATCGTGCTCTTACACCAATACCGTTGTCACTCTCATCCACACCAGATCAGTAATCGTAAAACCATAGTAACGGGTTCATCACATCTCATCACATCTCATCACCATCGATCTCACAATCTCAATGCTGTGCGACCACACTAGTTCCCTCTACGACAGCCTCACTACCAGGCTTTCACCTGTGGCGTCCTATAAATGACCTCGAGCCCCGTTACACAGGACCCATCAGATCACACCCCGAGACATTGGGCCATGTAAATTTTTCATGTCTCTGCCTCATCGGAGACTTGATCATGGAATGCAAAAGCACACTCCCGATGATGCTGCACTCGAGGACACGATCGATGGGGCTGCTCTGGTGCAGACGCCTCAACCCAGAGCGTGCAAATTGTATGGATGGACTCCAGATGTGCATCTCTTGGTCTCTGAGTATGAGAATTGCTTCGCTGATGGGGAGGAACTAGGCCTGCGGTTCCAAAGAGGTCCATCTGTCTAGTCAGTCTGGTCTGTTGGCGTATAAATAGTCCCCAAGATGAAGCTATCAGACCAGAAAGAAATCCTCAGAAGAACTGCTTCTCCTCCAGAACAAGAACAAATTGCTTCTATTCTCAGGAACAAAAGACAGTCACAATGTGTCACGGACATCCTCGACACCATCCCTGCGCCCACACATCCATCAACTGGCACTACTGCCCCTCGGCGCTCATCGATCTCGAGACGGGTTATGAGACGCCGTGCAGCAACATATCGTTCGCGGCAGCCCATCCCACGACGTCCGACTGCCCGCTCCAGAACTGCCAGTTCAAGAGCAAAGGCGGGAGCTGGACGTGCTGCTCGTGCCAGCAGGGTCCAAACACTCAAGGATGGTGCACGATGCCCATGAGCAGAATGACCATGAACCCCGAGTCCTTCTCGGTCGAGTCAGTAGAGACGACTTGTGATCACGGCTGTTGCAGCAAGTGTGTTCAATACGGTAAGTCCCCTAGCCAATATCTGATTTATGAGTGTAGAACTGACACATTCAGGCTCGAGCCGTGATGCTTCGCCTGAGATGACCTTTTCTGAGATCCGCAAGGGGTCAGCGTCGCGCAAGTTCGGGTACAGCAGCGCCACCAAATCTCATCGTCGCGGATCAGCCTTTTCGCTTCCTGCGTCCGGGGAAGAGTCTACTCCCTCGCCGTCGACGTCCAAGTCGAGTTCCGCAAGCTCGGGATATAAGGTTGGGATGGAGTACACGTCGAGCAAGGCCAAGTCGAGCAAGAAGAGACACAAGAGTAAGCGATGAGCAGTTGGTTATTGGTAGCGGGAGTGATGTTTGTGTGCATCTGGTGGTTGACTGTCATTGTTTTGTATTTCTGTATCAGCAGAGCGTCGTGTTTCAGTCTCGGCAGCTTATTACAATAGACGTGGGTTTCACTCTTTTTATCACAATTTATCTATTCTCTTGACTGCAGTATCTATCACATCATAATGAAATCAGATATCTCTTGCTTGTCTGTCACCAATCTCAGCTCCGCTCACACAGAGTCGAATAAACTTTCCAGGCCAAGCCACAGCCATGCCCAAATCAGTCCACCCTGCGGCCCGAGATGCGTCCAAGCGAGGGGAAGCTATCGGCTCTTTTTGTCCCCAACCAAAAGGGCCCTCCCACTTCGGAAGAGCCAAAGGCCACGTGCGAAAGAAGCATCCGGTTCCCGTCATGCACCGTTCATCGTTCGGGCCCTGATGAAGAACCGGACTGAGACGAGACGAGGCGAGACAAGGGTTGATGATGATCTGCAAAAGTCTTTTTGGGTTTTGGGCTGAAACGTGAGTCGACGGGTCTGGCGATACGCTAGATTGCGATGGTATTTGAGGCCTGACAATACCTAGATAGTTAAGTCGGAATCGTCGGTCTTTATGACTTTAACTTCTAGAGAATACGTCGATAAGATACTTGATTCGGCTATGATCGTCGTATTCAATTCCTCCATCTTGAAGCATCATCACGCATATCCACACGATTATGATGCATGGATAATGTCAACACCAAAATAGGTAGACAACGCCACATCAATCAATCAAGAGTCCCCTAAACAAGTGCCATTCATTTAGTCAACGGCAGCTCCGACGACGCCTCAGACCGACCGAGATGAATCTGGATCTCAAATCTTTTGACATCGTAGACTAAAGTCAATCCTCGGATCTCGAACCGACAAGCTTTGCAACTGGCAGTGAAGATTAAAGTCTGACAGTACGGAGTACAACTGTGATGAGATGCATATCTGGCGTGTGATATCGGAATGGGCTGCCAGGCTACAGCAATACGAGATGTGCTATCTTTCAATATCACCCTCCTAAATGTCACAGTCGTAATCCAACAAAAACCACGTGTGATGTGTATGATCGACATCGCCCATCCCATCCCTTACCCTTCCCATGTAGAAATGACGGAACCAGGCTTGATTATCTCTCTGAAGGCATTGACAACCTCCAAGCCACTCGTAGTTGTCATCCAATCCCATCGCGTGGCTTCCACGTGAGCTGGCGTTCTGTGATGGATGCATCTAGAACAACACATTCCAGTGCAAGATTGTCCAGATGGCATGCCTCTATTTGGTGTTTTATCTCACGTAGCATTTTTCGCCCCCCCTGAGGCCCCAGGGAAACATTAACCTGGTGGCCACGAGTTCAAATGCAGACCATAATGAGAGGGTTGGGTTGGGGCCTGGGGTATTGTACGACTCCATTCGACGACCCTTGTGTTTTACAGGGCGGGACCAGTTCCAGGGGCAGTTTCTTCAGTGACTCCATCATCCGTGGCCTGATCCTTGGATGTTTTGAAACGGCGCTTCAAGTTACCATCACAGTCTAATAGATGAAAACAGTCTGTGGTTTACTTGTTTTTTGCATCATTTTGATTCGATTCTTCATCATCATACCATATTTCACTTTCGTCCCAGGGTTGGCAATTACTTAGTAAATAGTAATTACTAATTACTATTTTCATTACTAATAGTAATAGTAATAGTAACTAAAAAATACTAATTACTAATTACTATTTAGTAATTTTTTTTTTACTAATAGTAATTACTAATAGTAATAGTAATA
>JAAOAQ010000548.1:0-12798 GCA_013396025.1 Fusarium phyllophilum
ATAATGAGGAGGTCCAAAAGGGTGCGGGATTGACGTTGGGGGTAGGGATCGGCGAGCTGAAAGTGGGAGCTTGGGTGAGGGACCGGGTGAGTGGTGAGGGATCGACAGACTCTGAGAGAGGGCAATGTCTCTATTGCAAATGAGCTGATGCTATTGCTTTGTCTCAATGGCTGTCAATATTGCTTCCCTGTCTAGCCTGTCTTAAGGATGATCCAGTCTAGTAGAGTCAAAAGTAAGGGAACAGGACCAAGACAATATCCGTCTGTATCAACACAATCTCAGCCCTCCAAACAGAATAAACCACGTCATTTTGTCTCTCCCACCTCCGCACCCTTTTCCCAAAGAGGACTTTCAGCTCTGCATAAGCGACCACTCACACCGTGCTGATTATCAAGTGTCTCAGTTGAAGAGGGACCACGCTAAAAAAGCTTAGGGCCTAGAAATGCCGTCCGTGGTCGATCAGCCCTGTTTAGTTCTGCCGTATTGGGATGGGCTCAGCTTAGCCCGGGTCGGTCCGCTATCGATTTTGAGCTGGAGTTGTAGGTTATGGTTGGCAAACCGGTAGTACGCTTGAGAGTGAGCTCGGGAGGAATGGCTGCGAGGGCTGAAGCCACGACATCATGCGAGCATCAACCCTCTTGCCAGGAGATTATTCGAATTAGATGATGGAGGTGCATGTGCATGTGCATTGACATTATGTCTCGGAAGCAAGACAAAGATCTCAGACATGGCGGAGAGATCTACCCTCACTTACAAATCCTCTCGTCACGAATGGCGCTGTAGATCCATGGATCTCCAAGGGTGATTGACCTTGTTTTGGAGCTAGGAGGGCGTCCGGCTCCGCGTAGGTCTTGTTCCACGACATCTGGTTTGTCAATCTCTGTATCTATTGGTTCTAGGGTGAGCGGAGGGCAGGAATGCCGTGTCTTGTACTGTGCTGCAGCTTGCATGTGCTTGAGAAGAGACAAGATAAAGAGGCGTACGTCCACCCTCCCAGCTCCCCGCTCCCAGCTTGCTTCTCACTCTCTGGTGTTTTGTTCTGAAGCTACTCATCTGGTGTTCTTTTGTCTAAAGTTTTACTGCAATCATGGCGGAAGACAAGAACGGTGTAGCTACAAATGGCTACGAGAAGAGAGCTTCTCCTGCTTCGTCTTCTACCAAATCTGAAGCTAAGCCTCTTCCTAACGGCGATAAGAAAGATGGTATCGTCAAGAGCTTCAAGCAACTCCGCGTCGCGAGTAAACGGCCGCTCCCGAAGGAGATGGGCGATGGGTCGTATCGCGTTGTGGAGAGAAGACCGGGTTTGAAGGAGGACATTCGACGTCTTCGTGGAAGAGGTATGTTCGCAGTCCCATTGTCACTGGCCTTGGTATAATGTTGGATGAGGAGAAGATTTGGTGAATGAAGCTGACCAAAGTAGACCTCAAGACACTCCTCGAGATCGTCAAGTCCAAAGTCAAGGGTGAAACTCAGCAGGATGACAAGACCATGATCATGGAGCGCACGATTCAGCTCGTCGCTAATCTGAGCGATCACTCCAAGGTTCAGGAGTCCTTGACGAATAGTTTCATCTCGCAGCTTTGGAACTCGATTGATCATCCGCCTATGCTGTACATGGGAGACAAGTTTCGCTTCCGACAGCCCGATGGGTCCAACAATGTAAGTCACACACTCTCCTTCTACTGATCGCATTGAGGTTTGATGATTGGTACTGACGATGTAGAACCCGTATCTTCCTCAATTGGGCGCCGCGAGAACTCCCTACTCTAGAACCGTCCGTCCAAAGGGTATGAGTCTTGGTGCACAGCCTGATCCTGAGGCTATCTTTGAGAGTGTCTTTGCAAGAGATGCCTTCAAGAAGAACCCGAATAACGTGTCGAGTATTCTTTGGTACTGGGCCACTATCATCATTCACGGTACGCTCCCTCACTTCACGTCATGTCTCATCAATTGACTAACAGAGCAGACCTCTTCTGGACAAACCTCCAAGACCCTAACCAGAACGACTCCTCCTCTTATCTCGACCTCGCCCCTCTCTACGGCTCAACCGAAAAAGACCGCGACTCAATCAGAACCTTCAAGGACGGTCAATTGAAGCCTGATTGTTTCGCTGATAAGCGTCTCATCGGTAATCCACCCGGTGTTCCTATTCTTCTCATCATGTTCAATCGCTTTCATAACCATGTCGCCACCAACCTCGCAGACATCAATGAGGGCGGCCGTTTCTCCAAACCAGCTGAGCATCTCTCGCCTGAAGCTGCCGAAGCTGCTTGGAAGAAGCGCGACACGGAGCTCTTTGAGACTGCGAGACTTGTTACTTCTGGGCTGTACATCAACATCACGCTTATTGACTACGTGAGAAACATCATCAATCTGAACAGGGTTGATACCACGTGGACTCTTGATCCGAGACAGGAGATGGGTGTTAGCGTCGGCACCAAGGATCTGTCTGAGAGCGGCACTGGAAACGTCGTCTCTGCTGAGTTCAACCTATGCTATCGCTGGCACTCGTGTCTCTCGGAGATGGACGACAAGTGGGTTCAGGATTTCTACACTGAGCTTCTTGGTGAGAACTACGGGCCTATGAACCTGCAGACTATGATGAAGGCGCTTAAAGCCTTCGAGGCTAGTGTCGCTGATGAGCCGAGCGAGAGAACATTTGGCGGCTTCAAGAGAGGTCCCGATGGCAAGTTCAACGATGATGAACTTGTTGAGGCGCTGGCTACGGCTATTGAACAGCCTGGCGGTGCGTTCGGCGGACGTAATGTCCCACGCATCATGAAGCCCATTGAGATGTTGGGTATCATGCGTGGGAGGAAGTGGAACTTGGCGGGTTTGAATGAGTTCAGGAAGCATTTCGGCTTAAAGGCGTATGAGACGTTTGAGGACATCAACTCTGATCCCTCTGTCGCTGATGCTCTGCGCAACCTGTATCAGCATCCTGACTACGTCGAGTTGTACCCCGGCATCGTCGCAGAGGAAGCAAAGACTCCCATGGTTCCAGGTGTCGGCATCGCGCCCACATACACCATCTCCCGAGTCGTCCTCTCCGATGCGGTCGCGCTGGTCAGAGGCGATAGGTACTACACCACCGACTACAACCCCCGCCACCTGACGAACTGGGGCTACAAGGAAGTCGACTACGATCTCAAGGTCAACCATGGCTGCGTCTTCTACAAGCTCTTCCTGCGTGCATTCCCTCAGCACTTCAAGGGTAACTCCGTCTACGCCCACTACCCAATGGTGATCCCCTCCGAGAACAAAAAGATCCTCACAAACATCAAGCGCGCAGACCGCTTTGACTTTTCCCGTCCTGAACCCACGGCCACACGTATCAACATCATCGGTTACAACGCGGCAAAATACATTCTAGAGGATCAGCAAAAGTACCGTGTTTGCTGGGAAGAAGGCCTCAAACACCTCATGGGCGAAGCAGGCGGGCGCTTCATGCTCTCGGGTGATACACAGCTACACGCCCAGCAGCGCAAGTGCATGGGTAAGCTCTTGTACAACGAAACGTGGCGCAATGCGGTGAAGTCGTTTTACGCGACGACCGCTGAGAAGTTACTCGCCGAGAAGTCGTATAGACTTGCGGGGAAGACGCAGGTTGATGTTGTACGAGACGTGGGTAACGTTGCGCACACGCACTTTGTCGCGAGGATGTTTAACCTGCCGCTCAAGACGAGCGAGAATCCAAAGGGTGTGTTCTCGGAGCAGGAGTTGTATATGATTCTTGCTGTGATCTTTGTGTGTATCTTCTTTGACATTGATCCGGCCAAGAGTTTCCCGCTTAGACAGGGTGCGAGAGAGGTTGCGCAGAAACTTGGTGGGATTATTGAGATGAATGTCAAGTTGGCGAATAGCGTTGGTGTCAAGGGATTGTTTACTAGCAAGCCGGATAAGAATGATGATCCGCTGGCGAGGTATGGTGAGAACATGGCCAAGGGATTGAAGAAGGCGGGTTTGAGTACGGAGGATATTGTCTGGAGTCAGATCCTGCCTACAGCTGGTGCTATGGTACCTAACCAGGCTCAAGTGGTAAGTCAAAACTCCCCTCCTCTCCAATTGAAGGAGCGAAGAGTGCTAATGAGGTTAGTTTGCGCAAACACTGGATTGGTATCTCTCCCCAGCAGGTGAGAAATACCGCCCCGAACTAGCCCGCATCGCCGCCCTCGAAACAGGCGACGAGACAGACGCTCTGCTCCTCGGCTACGCAATGGAAGGCATCCGCATGGCCGGAACATTCGGTCTCTACCGCGAAGCCACCGGCCCCGACACGATCCACGAAGACGACGGCCGCAGCATCCCCGTCAACGCCGGCGACCGCGTCTTCGTCTCCTTCGTCCAAGCCGCCCAAGACCCCAAGATCTTCCCCAACCCTGGCGTCGTAGACCCCAAGCGTCCGCTGGATAAGTACATCCACTACGGCGTTGGACCGCACGCCTGTCTTGGTAGGGATATCAGCCAGGTTGCGCTCACGGAGCTGTTTAGGGCGGTGTTTAGGAAGAAGGGTGTTAGGAGGGTGCCGGGTGCGCAGGGAGAGTTGAAGAAGGTTCCGAGACCGGGGGGTTTCTTTGTCTATATGACGGAGGATTGGGGAAGTATTTGGCCGTTCCCTACTAGTATGAAGATTACCTGGGATGAGTAGGTAAATGGGGGGAGGAGTGATGTAATGGTGGATGTAGGTAATGGGTAGATTGTAATTAATTCTCTTTGTTCATGCTCTAAAGTGGCTGTCGCACTGATCTTCTACTCTTCTGTTCTGTCGGTTTGTTCCTTGGTGTAAGTGAGACAGACCCAACTTACACCAACATCTCCACCGGCGCTGACAAAACTAGTCAACACCTCACACCTCTTACCAGCTCACCACTGACTATTCCTTTATGTCACCTCAGCGTAGCACCAGCGCCAATCACAGCCCCTTCCACTCATCCCCCCTAAAACAATGCCGAGATTTCCGGCTCTAACCCCTGTAGATCCGCATCAATTGGCCGCAAGTAGTTCGTTTCACATTTCATCTGTTTCACCATTTGTTTGTCTGCGCCTCGACGTGGAATGTCATTGGATAACGCGGCTGGGGATTCACGAATTGCACCTGAGAAAGAAAATGTATTTAGAGGCGACTTGTTCCCTGAATCTGTGTCTGTTCAGTTCTTGGCATCCTTATTCACTCCCATTGATTGTGAGGCCATTCACTCCTTTTCTCTTTTCTCTTTTCTGTTCGTGATACATTGTGTTTCACAGACTTTCTTTTGGCAGTTAATAAGTCCCTGGTGGATTTTTACTTAAACACACTCTCTTTCAGGTCATTTGCCTCAACGTCAATCAACTCTTGACACTACATCATTCATCACTATGAAGTTCACTACTCTCTCTCTCATCGCCTCTTTGGCCTCTTTTTCAGCAGCTTCACTCTCTGCAGTCCCCATCATCGAAGCCATAGCCCCCAAATCAAAGAGCTGTCCCACCGGCAACAAAGAATGCCGCACAGCAACCCAAGCAGCCCCCTACATCATCTCCAGCTTCCAGACCCAAGGGATCTACTCCCCCGCTGAAATCGCCGCTGTTCTCGCTCTCATGGCCTTTGAGTCTGGAGACTTCGAGTATAAGCGGAACCACTACCCTGGTCGTCCAGGCCAAGGCACTGCGAACATGCAGATGCCGAATTACAACCTTCTCTACGCCAAGAGTATTCCTGCGTTGGCCAAGGGATGGCAGGGCATTGAGAGCACAGAGGGGCTTTCGGATCAGGAGCTGGGGGATTTGCTGGATGATGTCACGGTTGATAAGTATAACTTTGGAAGTGGACCGTGGTTCTTGAGGACGCAGTGCAAGGAGGATGTTCGACAGGCGTTCAAGACGGATATCGATACGGGGTTTCAGAAGTATATTGAGGAGTGTGTTGGGACGGATTTGCAGCCGCGGTTGGAGTACTTTCAGCGTGCCAAGACGGCGTTTGGTTTGTAGTTGGTTCATGCTGTCTGTTTTTCATTCTATACCTGGGGGTTTGTGGTATGATGGCCTGTTACGGAGGCCTTCCCATTCAACTCATTGATACAAAGGTTGAACGGCCTCTTACAAGGGTTAAAGCAAAGGGAGAAAACACAAAAAACAATGTCTATTCTATATGAGCTATCATCAAGTCGGGTTCATTATGTGTAGTGAGGTTTATACATATGTTGGAATGTTCTGTTCGAATTTGCTATGCTTTACCTATATCTCATACCGATCCAACTTATCATGCACAGGCCTATACACAAAATAATCAAACTGCGCCTCCTTCGCAAGCCCATTAACATCCGAACACGCCATCCCCACAAACGCCCCCGTGAAACTTCCATCCTTAGGATGTCCTCCACACTCATCCGACAAGATCGAAGCATCATAAACAGGCCCAATCTCCTTCAGCTCCTGCCCCTCAAGCGCATAGTAAAACTGAAGCGTGCTTCCCGCACGAACACTAACCGCAAGTCGAACCTTACCCTCGTTGGGAATTTCAACAGGCTCGGCAAAGGGACGCTCTAGACGACCTATGGGGAAGGATTCTTCGGAGGAGACGATCTGTAGCTCGCGCTGGCCTGAGGCGCTGGCGGTTACGGTTAGGTAGAAGAAGTTGAAGCGGCAGTAGTAGGCTGTTAGACCGGCGAATTGGCGCTCGTCGTCGGGGGAGTAGGATATCAATGTTTCGGCGTCGTAGGAGAAGTGTGTTTGGCGACGTGCGACGAGGGCTTGTTCGAACCATGAACCGACGGACTCTCGACCGATGAGGCTGAGCTGGTTGTTCTTGATGGTGAAGATGCGCTCGGGTTCAGGTGTGCGTAGCCATTGGAAGTCAATGTGGAGTTTGTCGGTAAAGGTATACCGCTTTTCTTTCCAGTATTCTGTGTCGTCGCGTGCAGCGGGCAGATCAACGTGAAGACTTGGGACGGGACCGTTCTTGATGTACAGCCAGTCGTCATCGCCCCAGTACGCTTCTTGGATAGCTGTTTCTCGACCCAAGACTGAGCGACGCTTTTGGGTAACGGGGCGACCGGTGAGATGCACGATGTAGGTCTTGCCATCGGGGGTGTCCACGATATCAGCGTGTCCAGCCCTTTGGAGCGCTGCGTTGGGTGCATCTTTTGAAGTGACGACGTGTTTCTGAGGATGGACTTCATAAGGGCCCCAGATGCTGCGTGATCGTGCTAGGGTCATGGCGTGAGTGTAGCCTGTGCCGCCCTCAGCTGTAGAGAGGTAGTACCATCCATTGCGCTTATACAAGTGCGATCCTTCAACATAAGCTAGATCTGTACCCTTGAAGATGTTCTTCTTTGGTCCCACGAGTTTACCCTGCTTGGGATCAAACTCTTGAAGAAAGATACCAGAGAAGAGATGGGGCCGAGCACGATGATCCCATGTCATGTTGTTGAACCACTTGCGACCATCATCATCATGAAACAGCGACGGATCGAAGCCAGAGGAATTAGCGTACACGGGATCACTCCACGGCCCCTCGATAGCAGGCGCAGTAATAATATAATTATGCGCATCCTTGAACGAACCGTCCTTGCGCTTGACGTCCGTGTACACGAGCCAGAACTTGTCTCCATCGTGCGTCAGGCAGGGTGCCCAGACACCACAGCTATCAGGCTCACCACGCATATCAAGCTGACTCTTGCGGTTCACTGGACGCACGATGAGAGTCCAGTTGGCGAGGTCTTTGGAGTGATGGATCTGAACACCGGGGAACCACTCAAAAGTGGATGTAGCGATGTAGTAGTCATCGCCGACACGGCAGATTGACGGGTCGGGATTGAAGCCCGGAAGAATAGGGTTTGTGACCTGTGGCATTTTGACTGATGCGATGAGATTGAGGTGAGAATTGGGTATTGCCGTGAATGAGTGGTGACTTTTTATAATTGCTGGATCTGTCGTGATGGCTGTCATTGCATTTAGCCTGAATGCAACCGCGGGGAACTCAGCTCACCCACCATTCACTATCATGAGGTTACGATGGGTCTCAGTGCCGATCGCCGTTCAACATTTCCCGGCTTGGCAGAGAGAAAAACCACTCAGTTCTCCATGACCATGTCGCCCGTGATGTCCATACTTCCGGGGAAACTCTCCCAGAAGCCTTGCGTTGCGTCGGCGAACGTCGCGTACATGTTGCTGCCGAATGCAAAGTCTGTGTCGAACAGGTCAATGTCTGCGGGCGCGATGAAGGAAAAGTCGACGTTTGACGAGGTCTGGTCGTTTTCGCCGTCTGTAGCGCTCTGGGAATTGTTAGAAGATGAAGATGAGAGCGATGGGTGAAGTACTTGTTCGTCGGTGCTCTCGGCGTCGGGTTGACGAACGGGATCGGGCTGGAGAGCGCCGTAGTCGATGATTGCGTTGCGCATCTCTCGTCTTTCGCTGGGTGTTACTGCGAGATCGCCATCGGCCTTGATGTTGCTGTAGAATATCTGCATCGCCTTGATCTTCTCGCGCTGTGATCCGTCAGTACAGTCGTTGACATAAGACGGGAGTCTTACCCAGGTGTCAGCCATCGGCCAAGCTTGTCGCATGTCTTTAAGGAACAAGAGACCCTCGACGATATGTTCCCTTCGCTTCTCAACTTGATGCGCCGTGTCGCCAGGATTTGGGAAGTGGTAAAAGTACAGCATCGTTCCGACTGCTGTGTAAATGGTGAAGCCAATCCATGGAACAAGACCGCGTAGGAAGTACAGGCCAAATGCGCGGATCTCTTGTAGCATGTCGCACACCTGCTCAGCGACCTTCTCGAGCTCTTTACTTGACCATGTTGACCATTGGTCCCAATCCTTATCGCCAACTCTGGCCTTTTGCATCTCGACTTCGGGGAGGTAAGACCGGTAGAGGAAGATGACGCTCATGAAGTAAATGCAGTGCATGTAGCAGTATGCCTGACCCTGATTGGACACGCTGTGTGCCCGCAGGAGGAAGAGTTCGTATCGTAGTCGTTCGGGTAGTGAATTCTTCCAGAGTTCAAGCCGAGACAGAAGCATCTGAAACTCGGACTGAGGCTGCCATGGCGGTACAGTGTTGTCGTGCCGTGTACAAGCCCATTTGGCGACGGCGCCCCAGACGTCAGCTACGCGCATGCTGTTGGCCACAATGCCTAGACTGCCGTGCACAGTGCCCATCGCCCCATCCGGCATTGAGCCATCGAGTCTTTCGCAAAGAACAATCTGGCCAAAGTTGAAGCTATCCGACTCACACGGGAGTTGGATCCGCATCTTATCGCCCGACAGCATCCTGTCGCGACCCTTTCCTCCGCTGAGAAGACTGTCCATGAGGAAGCACGTCCAGGCGGTGCGACGTCTCTCTTCAGCGTCGATAAAGTCCTCTCGTGTTGTCGCTGGTGGTGGTTCTTCGAATAGACCGAGGACTTGTGCCATGCGCACCGCCATGCCGAGATAAACCCATGCCCTTCGACCCTCTCCAGCGCCCCAGGAATGTCCGGTCAGCATGAGAAGAACCTGGGCGCGATGAACGGTAGGTTGGTCTACAAGTGACAGAACAAGAGACCGCGCATGAGCAGCGAATGTATTGCTCGCTTCAACCTGTGTCGAATACCCCGGCGGTGCAGCCTGCGAGAACCTGCTCCATGTGAGTGAGACGATAAGCGAAGGAATCATATGCCGCACCTCACAGTGATAGCCAGCATGGCCCAGACCAACAAAGGATCCAACCTCCTCTCACGAATAGCAATAAGGAGATTCGGAATATGGTGGAACGACCACTTGTACGAGCACCGCAGATAACTGTTCTTGACCTCATCCGTCAGGAAGCCGAACGGGTCCGTGGTGGCCAGGTTCCCGGCCCGGATGAGCTCCGAGTCAGCCCGGCTCCCAGCCCCGGCTCCGACTTCATCCCGGTGACGCTCGAGACGGCTCCGGCGGAAGATGAAGGATGTGCCCTTGGGCGGGAAGACGCACTCGTCGCCGCGGTCGCGACAGCGTGTGCAGGGCGGACCGCCTGAGTGGATGCACTGAGAGGGGTGAGTCAGTTGTTGTGAGAGGGAGGGGGAGGGGAGAGGAGCACTTTGCGCTTGGAGGAGCGACATGCGCCGCATGCTATTGACTTCTTCATCGTTGATGAGCCAAGTGATGGTGACGTCTGTACGTTGACAGGGCAGTCAATCAGTAGTCAGTCAGCGTTACTGGTATTTTGGCTGAGTGAGGGTCGAGACTGATGGGGTAAATTTTCCAATGCTGGGCCTTGGATTGGTCAGCTTCTGGTGGGTGCAGTGAGAGACACTGAATGGAGAGGCTCGACACCAGAGTTTCAACAAGTCAAGCTAGATGTTATGTATTAAAAATAATATTTCTCTTTTCTGTTCTATTTTATCTGTATAGTGCTATATCGTGCCGTGAGTGAAGCGGGTTGAGAGTGTTAATGGGTTTGCGCAGTGTTCGATGGCAAGGTGTTGTCTTGTTTGCGCGACTGACGGGCGTCAGGCCCTCGAAATCCACCAAATTACAGCGGCTCCACCACTGAGAAGAAGTCACAGCCTACAAGGCCTCCACTGTAATTAGTGCTACACTACATTGTTCATGCTAGTTCCTACAGAGACAGGAATTTGAGAGGCAGTTCACTCTAAGTGTCCGCCTTGACGTGACTTACAGGGAAGAATAATGATTAACAAATGCGCCGACTTACCTACTTGTTACCTTACATTATGCCCTATGTGTTGTGGAGAGCTAGACCTCCGCAAGCGAGGTCCCTTCTTCAGCTGCCTTCAGCCTGAATTGAGAAAGGCACCCTTTCCAACCCAGAGACTACTAACCTTATGTACCATCACAACTCACCTCCGGCACCGTCGATTTTGCACCTTCACAACTATCCTACCTTGAGTAACAAATTCTGAGCCGGTGCTAGTCAGATTGATAGACATCCAATGCTCCTAACCGAATTGAATGAGATATAACGTCTATATTATTCTCCCAGGAGACGGCGCAAGGCCTGTCGACGAACAAGCCGAGCTTCATAAAGCTCACGGCGCAATGGGACCTCACCACACTCATAATTCTCCATCATGAGGTCAAACCAGTGTGGCATAGTATGTGGTAAGTCGAAGCGGGGTCTTTCACGAGCCAGAAGCAGGTGATTTACCTTTTTCCTGCCTTCGACGGTGTCAGGCCGGAGCCCTGTCAATTCTTGAATGAATTTATCGGCGTCCCAAAGAACTCCAGTGTTGAAATTAGCCCGCAGAACAGAAGTCTGGTTAACCAAAAGGGCCAAGGCCTCCAATGCTCTCGGGTGGATGGAGAAAGAGAAGGTACTCCCATAGCCATACAGGAGATCTGGAAAGCATTTCTCGAACGCAATGAAAAATGCAGCGTCACGCTGAACAACCTGTTGGAAGATCTCCGAGCATAGATCGACACAAGGCTCGCTACAAAAGACAAGCGAATAAGAGGCAACAGACATGCCAGAATCAATGGTAGCCAGGGCTTCGGTTGACCACCGACTGACCTCCTTGAATATGCCAAGGGCATTGATATGGTGTGTTCCGTGACGACCTAGATCTTCAGCCCGTGACTGAAACTCGTATGCATCACCAAACATGTTTGATGCCTGGAGAATATTGTTTGGTAGACTAGCACGAAGCTCGACCCGTAGCTGTGGACTCTCTTTGTGAAGAGCGAGAAGGCCATGCGAATGACACTCCTGGAAGCCTACAGCAATGTGGTCTTCATTGAGCACTAATTCTCTCATGGTAATGCGTTTGTCGGTCGGGAGATTGCTCAAAAAGCGGATGGCGGTGGCAGTGGCCGAAAACCTGTGTTTAGAACGATAGCCAACTGGACACGTTGCATGCCGATTGTTCTCCTACCCATCTTGAAGCTGAAGCCAGGTGTCGTCATCGCCAAATCTTTTGCCCATCGATTCAAGTTCAGAGATCGGTGGCATGTCCCATGGCTCATAGCAGTGGTCGAGGAACTGAAGAAGTCCTTCGCGACCTTGCCATCCCTCGAGCCAACGAGCCAAATGCTCATTCGAGTCTTCTCCCAACCCCCGCGCAACTAGCCTCAGGGCGAATTTGATTGCTTGTGAGATTTCGTATCGTGAACCATTCACGCCGCGGAATAATGCATTTCGAGAGGTGACAGTGTCAAGCATTCGCCACTCGGAGGCCCAGCATACTTGATGCACATACCGGCCTCGGTCGTAGTCGTCTTGAATTCGATTGTTCCTCACAGCATACCTCAGCCCTGAAGTGAACCAGGGAAAATTATCATCAACCTGGGCGTGAATGTCGGGCGTGATGAATCCTGATCCCCCCAGTTCAATGAGAAGGCGGGTTTGCATGAAGAGCTGTACCCGGAGGAAGTAATCGAAGCGCGCGGCCCATGCACGCCACTCAGGGCGGTATACGGTCGAGAAGGTAACAACATTGTGTTGGAGCGGGAGGTCTTTCGTTTCGGACGCGATAAAGCGACATGTGTAAATGAGAGCGAGGTCCAGCGGTTGACCATCAGCGGCGACGAGTTTGTCGGACTCGGGCTGGTACACGTAGCCATCGTTAAGGGCGAAATACGCTCGATAGATATTGTGTCTTATCTCGTGAGGCAGACGGAGGAACTCGCGGGAGCCATGATGTCGGAGGGGCCTGAGGTGACCGGATTGAGGACGGCAATCAAGGGAGTCTCTGGGTCTGGATTAGTGATTAAATAACACCGCGACACAGAGTCTGTGAGATAAATTGCCGAAGATGGTCAAGACTCGATGAGTCGTTGGTGTGTCCTGCTTGGTGTGTAGAGAGTCCCTTAATTGAAGAAATATGACGGGGGCGGG
>JAAOAQ010000550.1:0-49450 GCA_013396025.1 Fusarium phyllophilum
CCCCCAGATCGAAGTTACACCGCAGCCGCTGTTACACCCGCCGTGAATCTCCCGCCAGCTAGGTTTGTGATCTGACGGACGGCGGGCGGGAACAAGATCACCATACTGGGGATGGTCAGGGGTCTGGAAAGCCAGATTTTCAGGGCCTGCTCCCTGTAGCAGTTCCTGTTCCTGTTCCTGTTCCATTTTAGAGATTCTGTGGTCTCCCGAAACCTTGGCCCTGCGTCATCTGCATCTGCGGCTGAGTCTGCGCTGCATCTGCCTCTGTATCTGTATCAGCAGCATGAGGCACGTCAGGGTATATTAATTAATTGACTGACCCTGAGACTGAGACTGAGACCGAGACTCTTACACAGCATTAAAAGCAAGGTACGGAGGTTTTTCCCCGACACAGACCAACTTGTGTTATTTTTTAATAATTTTTTTTTTCTTCCTTGACTCTCTCCCTCTGAATACTACCTTTGCCAATAGGTGTCATTGACTCTCTTTCGCTACCGTTTCTCGCCTCTTGACGAGACGGTCATGCTTACGGTGACATTCGGATATCAATAGCACCGGAATGCAGGCTCAACTCGACCGTTTTGACCGTTGGTAGCGTGGCATTGCTCGACATACGTCGGACCGGCAGCTAGAAGCTCTGGTGTGGACGGTAACGCAGCCTCAAAATAACATCGACCTTTTTTTTTATCACGGTGAAAGGCACAACAATTGCATTGCCCTGGGCTGGGCTAAGCTGCTGTTTAGGCGGGAAAGCCAGTACCCAGTGGCCAGATCTCGCGCGTTTACGGGAAGCCAGTTAATAAAGTTTCGCCCAGAACCGGAGCCACGATTTCCATCCCCTAAATGGAGTTTAAATGGAGCTTAGCTACCCGCAAGCCTAGTAAATGTGTAAATCCCTCTCACTAAATGGAGGAGGATTGATAGTTTCCGCGGGAGCCCCTCGATTTCACGATGTTGACATTTTCGATTTTGATTTATGCAGCTCATGACTCTTTACCATGGCTTTTCAAACACTAATTCTCGATATTTCATGTTCTAAAATGCGCCTCCTTCAGTTGACATGATCGATCGATCGTTAGGAGATTTATTCTACCAATGAGGCTATAGAACATGTAGGGTAACCCAGGGCTTAGGACGGTTTCAAGTAACTACACTTTGTAGGGCGTATATTAAAACAGATAAATCTCTTCTGGGCTAAATTGTCCCATACGTTTGGGCTTGTGTCAGTAGTTTATCGAACTTTTGTCATCAGTGACCTCGTTGGTGACATAATACTGTTTAACTTACTCAGTATGTGCTATGTCAGTCAACGCGCCACGACACCTGACACGGCTCGAGATAAGACAAGACGAGACGAGGCCAGACTATGCAGATCCAGACTCGACTCGAGACCATTGAGCGACCATAGGAATCTACAGTTTAAGGGCGAAATAAGCATATCTGACGTCTTTCGGACAATAAGCAAACATGGGGAAGTTTGTAAGTTGGATGGGAATACCATCAAACGTGGCTGTCAAAAGAGGTGCATATTCTATCTATAGAAAAAAAGCCATTTTGAAGCCACTTTGTTTCGTTTCAACATGGCAATCTAAACAATCGCAGCCCTGTAGGAAGATCCACGAAACTCAATCTATGCATATTGGACCCTACTTTTTTCTTTACTTTCTTAGTGAGCAACAGCCTCTGCTTCAGCTTTCGATTTCAGTATATTCTCTCGATCTGCGGGCGGTGCGGCATACTACTACCTGACTTGACGACAAGCTGTCACTGCAGCCATAAAGGGAATACGCGGTCAGCCGGTCGCTGCTCACGCCCGCAGAGTGGGCATTGCGATAGTCTTACGTTTAGAATGTCACTGCAAGGCTGGAGTACCCGTCGTGGTTCGGTACCGAATTCCCTAGATAGGCCCACGCGCGCTTACGCGTAGAAAGTGAAGCGAACCAACAACAGTGACACCTTTTCTGATCAGCTACATCGTCAAAGCGCGAACAGAAACAGGGCGATATCTGAACACGCCCTCAATGAGCTCAATGAGTTAAGTGAAGTGACTTGATTAGGGTGACAGTGCATTAGTTTCGTCCCGTCTTACGATCGTCGATCTTATCCCCAACCTCGACGGCGCTTCTTTACATCTAAGTTAGTGCTATTCCCATCGAGAAAGAGATATTCCAAAGTTCTTGGTAAGAAACATCTAAAAATGCAGAGTCGTACGATTTCCCGATCGACAATCATCTCCTTGCAGAGCTGCTGCTGTTCGGATGAAAGTGAAGCGAGACATGTTGGTAAGCTGCCCGCGAAGGATAGCTCGGCACGGTTGGTAGGTGACATCGTGGGTCTCAAGTCAGACGTTTCCCGTCAAGCGATATTGAATCCAGCATTCGCCTGCGATTCCATTCCAACTTATCGTGTTCCCCAGGTGGCGATGGCACTTTGACGAGCACCCATTCGGCTTAGCCGTACCAGGGCCTCGATACTACCATGCGCTGTAAGGAAAAGTCTCGAACATTCAACACCACACGTGAAATGCAACCATAGTGGTGATATTGGAAGTGAGGGGAATAGCAGAGCGTTGGGTCGAAACAAACAAGCGAAGAACTCTATTGAATCCTTCTCCGTTTACGGTTACATCCGAGATTCTAAGTTAATCCATCACTGCTTGCTCGGCGTCAGCCTCCATGTCCTGGAGGACTTCTTCCATCTCAGCTTCTGTGGCCTCCAAACCCTCCGAGCTCATGAGCTTGTTGTCCTTGTCCTCAGCTGTGCAGGGGTGGGTTGGTTAGCGTGTCGATCACCTCTAGGGTAGGGAAACGGGAACTCACTTCGAGCTTCAACGAGCAGATTCTCTTGAACCTCACAGTCGGTCAAAACAGATCCATCTCCAATGACTGCTCTCTTGCCAATAATACAACGTGTCAGCTTGCATGCCTTGCCAACAACAACTCCTTCCATAAGTAGACACTGAGAGAGCTTGGCACCCTCGTTGATCTGCGAGCCAGCGCCGATCACAGTTTCTTTGATAGAGGTCTTCTCCTCCACGGTTACATTCTCCGCAATGAGGCTGTCCTTTTGTGTGATTGTCGTGCGTGCCTTAACGCCTTCGGGGTAAGCGATCTTCTTTGCATGTGCATATGGTGATGATGACTCTCCGCCTGTTTCTTCGAGTGATGGAAGCTTGGCCAGCTGAAGTGAAATAGCGAGCAACAGCTGTGCCGTGTCAACACGACGAATCAAAGGAGCTGAGCTCCCCCCCGGGTGAACATAGGCAACGATCGGCGGCACTTGGAACGATTTCGACTTCTCGGCAGCTGATGGTTCGTCATCAACTGCAATACTCGGCACTGATGTCTCGGCAGTCGTGTCTCCGTATGGGTTCCAATCACTTCGGATGTTATCCGGGGTGGAAACTCGGGAAGGCGAGCTGGGTCGTTCATCGTCCTTGGTCTCCTCAACCCGACCTTGGGCACAAACACTCTCCAGATTCAACTTCTCGGCAAGACCGGATTGCCAGCCAGCCTTCGCCCACCATCCGACAACATCCTCACCAATACTCTCCATTCGCTCGTTATCCTTGACAAAATCGAGAACCCATCGAGGGAAGATGTAGATATGGGCATCTCGGTGTGTCGTGAACATTCGTACACGAGAATGGGCACGCAACAAGCCGTGTCGAATGGGAAGTGAGCCCTTGTCCTCTGTCAAATCTCTCAAAGAGTCAGTTGGCATGGAGTACACCAGCTTTGACAAGTTTGAGAAGAGAGATCCCTTTGATGGTGTAACGGGAGTTGAAGGTAACGGTGTTGTCGCAATGAAGTCTGTCTCCTCCTTCTTGACAGGCGCAACTGCCTTTGTGTCATACCAGACGCCAAGTGCACCGCTGTGAACTGATCGATGGCCGTTGGAAAGCCTTGTAGTTCCAAGCATATCTGTCAGACTAGCTGACTTGACCATCCATGATTGTAGAAGCTTGTCCCCTCCAAGTTCGCAGACCAAGTCACAAGGGAGTACTACAAAGTCGCCGGTGATAATCTTCCTAATCTCTGGTAGCCGTAGGATCTCGGCAGTGCCTGTGTTTTGATCAAGGTCTACTGGTGAGAGAATGTCGGGTCGCGGCAAAGGCAGCCCAGTTAGATGAAGGTTAGTGTTGAGAGCAGTTGAGATAGCCTCGGATGCTGTAGGAGGACAGACAAGATTTATGTCTAGTAATTGTCAGTATGTATCCTTTCATAACTGGAGAGTCAAGAGCTATCTACGGATATACTCAATGAGTCACCCTATAGCTCCAAATTTGACTGACCTGTGATGCCCATTCGATAGCAGAAATCAAGTGCGTACCAGACCATAGGTCGGTTTGCAATAGGGAGAAGGGCCTTGGGGCTTTCATCGGGGTTAGAGGTGAATGTCGGGAATGACGAGCCAGGCCCGCAAAGAATGAGGGCTTGAAGCCCAGTTGACGGCATTGATACAGCGTGGGGCATAACACCGCGGGGTTCCTTGCTGATATACTGATGCAGAGGTGAAATATACAAGTATGAGATGGAGTCAACTTTTGGTAGAAGTCCGCTGTGGCCTCAGTGTGTGGGTTGGTTTGTTAATGCCAACGCGAGGGCCGTTGTTGCTGTATGAAGTCAAATATGAAGTGAAGAGTCACTCAAATCCATTGCCAAGACATCAAAAATGTACGTTCGTGGGGTGCTGTCCCGCCTGTGGCTGCAGCTGTGGCTTTCATAACGCACAGCCACATATCTTATCCCACACGGATTCACGTGGACGGACTGGACCCGACCTCGGCACGGATTATTGGATAGTCCCCCGCAATTGAGCCCCTGAAACGTGCTGCGCTGAGCTCTTCGGCCCTCGGGCTGCTGACCCCGTTGTTGCTGGGGGTAGATGGCCTCAGCTCCACTGGCTTGTTGATGCCGATTACACCAACCACCGCGTATCGACAAGAATCGGATCTGGCCCCAGACTTCGCTACTTTAACGGTTGTGCCAATATCACGCAATTGCTCAAGAGTTATAAACCCACGACACTCGAATTGCACGAGAAGGCCCTTTGCGCCTGCTGCCATTGGCGTCATCACCTCCACCTAGCAATGCGACAGTGCGCCGCGTAAATGTCGCCCGATCACGGATCGTCGCGGTCGCGACGGGGAGTTTGGAGCCACTGGGTCCCTCTCGCAGTCACACTTACAGTCGCTACTGTAGGCGTGGCTGCTTGGGTTTGGAGCCAGCGAAAAGACGGAGACGATGAAGACGACCACTACGGCTTAGACTACGGCAATCAAGCTCGCGCAGGTGATAATCAACCCCACGGTTCCCGAGACATCAATTCGCGCGATATTCAGGGCCCCGAGAAACCACCACGACCTGATGACCAGAGCCATGGAATTGCGCCCGCGGACGAAGATGCGACCGGCGGAGGCTGGGGCTCGCGCATGTCTGGTGCTCTACGGCGAACACCGAGCCCGCAGCAGTTCTTTGACTCGACAGGTAAGACTGTGGCGGCTGGTGTCGCAGCTGCGAGTGCAGCTATGGGCAAGGCTTTGGCTAGCATTCGCGAGGAGGACAAGAGCCCCTTTGACGATACCAACCCCTGGCAAGAGGAAGCAGATGCTAAGAAAGAACGAGCGCCCGCCGATACGTCGTCACCACTCGTCGGCGGCAATAGGCGACGCAAGACGGTTGCGATTGTAGTGTCTGCCGAGACAGGCGCCGTGCCTGAAGAGGAAGATTCCTTCCACGAGCACGCTGTAAGTTGATCAGACTGTTCTCCGAGGTCGCGCACTAACACGGTCCAGTCTATCCTCTCCCACATCCCTCGAAACATCGATCACTCCAAGGTTAAGCTATTTGTTCTGATTTATGCTCCGGGTTTGAAGGAACCTACTATGGATACTGCTACTAGTAACCTTCCGCCAACTTCGCTGAGCTCTTCATTTTCTAACATTGGACACGATCAAGTTCAAACCCCAGCTGAAGAGTCAAAGAACCAGCTGTATGCTTTACTTGTGCTGTCGAATCGTACCGTTGCTGACAACTTGTAGTGAATCCGCAAGCCCTTCTTTTAACTCCATCTACTCACAGGCTCTAAGTTTGGTCGAAAAGGAGATAATGGTTCTCCCCTTCACTACACCCAACGGCCACGTTCATATTCTGCGACACCTCCAGCCGGAAGTCATCTACCTCCAGAAGGCTCTCTCTGGTCAGGATGGCAGCATCATCACCACCCTCCAGACCTGGCTTCGACATGACGTCATTCTGGTTGTTGGAGCTGATGGTGGCTCTGGTGGATTGGCAGATAGCGAGTCTGAAGCTGAGAGGGCTGGAAAGAGCCAAGAATGGTGGCAGCGCCCTGAAAGAGTTGGACGAGGACGTGGAGTTGTGGTTGTCGATAGTATGAGGCTGAATGATGATTGGGCGCGTCGAGTTCAGGGCCAGGAGTGAGACTAACGCGTCTTGTGCAGTCTGGCACGAGATATCATGAGCTTTGGACTTTAGTATATGCTATTAAGGGTTGTTTACAGACACGAGCACGCGTGTATTTATTCAATGATTTCATCTACCTCATTTAAAAGATATTGAATTTTGTGTGTAAACCTTTTATGCGTTTTACTTTGCGACGATGCGCTTGTTCAAGTCCCATCACGTGATGTGATCTTCCGTAATCGAGCCGACCTCATCCAAGGGAATGCACCCGTGATACGGCGACAAGTCGTGAACCATCATCGAATTAGTATCCGACTCCAGAGACCACGCAACAAAACCAACAAAGAAATCGACGGCTCTGTTCTACTTCACAAACCTCTCATGGACCATTCTCTTTGTTTTCGATTTGCGGTTCTTTGAGATACTCGCGCCCCTAACGTGAGACTACCGCGGCCAACTCCGCATCATCCATCAAGTCGACGTGCGACCAGCCTATTCTCATCAAACCAACCTCGAATCCCGCATCGTGCCGTTTCGCTTATAATATCCATGTTTGCGACCTGAGCAAATATTCCACCAAAGTCGAGCGGACCACATCGGCCGAGATATCGTCATAACCGCTAGCCCCCGCGGCGCAGCGCGACCACAACACGATGGCGCCAGTTGGACCTATAGTCCATCAAAATGTCGCCAACAAAGTGAAGCGCCCAGTGCCTCCTGGTATCCAGACGAATGGCGCTATAACATCCTCAAAATCATCACCATCCCCATCAATGTCGGCAAAGAAACCTCCCCCGAGTGCCAAGCAGCCGCCGCATTCGGCGAGCGACAGGGCCATTACCGCATCAACCGTCCGACCTGTCAACAGAGCCCGACGAGAAACCGCATCGCAGTTGCAGGGCCGGCACTCTAGGAATAGTGCTGGCCTACGATCTGCGTCATTAGCGGCAGACCACTCTGGTCACGACGCGGAGCCTCGACCCTACAGTATGCGATGTTCTGACCTATTATGTTGCGTATACACTAACAGTAATGAAGTTGTCACAGACTCCTATATCCTGAACAAATTCGCCGGCCGACCTCCCTCTCTTGTCTGCCATCTACACACAACGCATTTCCGATTCGATAACCAAGATGGCGTGTTTCCGTACAAGTCACCGATGAAAATATTCCTCGATCACGTCAGAAGCCGGACGATCCCCCATGATCTTCTTTCTTACTTCACCGATGCTGGTGTGCCGTTCTATGATGGATGTCTCATTGTTCAAGTTCACGACCACAAGTCTCTTGCGCAAGCGAAGAACGTTGCCAAACCCACGAAAGGAAAGGGTTCCGTGATGCCGTCTTCCATTCATAACTATAACCAATGTCTCACACCATCGCCGAATGTGCCTTTTCCTAAAGAGAGTTTGTCAAATGGCGATGGAAGCTTAAAAGGGAATGATGTGGCTGAAAAGGAAAATCTTCCCGTCATGCCAGCGCCAGAAGAGCAAAAAGACAGGGCGACCAAGCCACGGGTCTTTACCATGGTTCTCCATCCGACGCCCGAAAGTTTACAGATGGACCTGTTAATAAAAGCTTCTACCCCGCGAGGACAAGGTGATGGCCAACCCCCGTCCACACCAATGTCCCTTATTCCCCCGACACCTACAGCTAGTAGCATGCCGCCACCAGCAAAACGCCAGAAACGTGAAAAGACAGAGCTTGACAGTAGCAATATTCACGCTGCAGAGGGGCAGATCTTATTGGCAACAAACGCGCCATTGGTGCTTGAGCCTACTAAGAATCTTGAAGAAACAATTATCCTCATGGAAGCAATGAGTCACCCGAAGCATGCAGAGGCTCCACCTCAACCGAAAACACGCAAGCGAACTGTTGCCGAGATGGCTGCGGACGAAGCCGCTGCTGCAGAGACGGAACGCTTCATGCTGGTTGCCGACGAGCGTCTTGCATCAAATGCGAATGGAGCGCAGAATGGTGGTGCAGCCGATGGCGATGCCTCAGGCGGTGCATCGGCTTTTGAGCCTCGTTTTGAACGATTCAAGGTTTTGGCTGACATCAGTCGAGAACATGCCGAGAAGAAGGAACAAGAGAAGCTTAAACAGCTGGAGAACGACAGGAAATTGCAACAAGCGAAACAGCAACAGCAGCAAGATGCGGTCGCGCTGGCTCAGAAACAAAATGCTGAACAAGAAAGACTCCGACGGGAGGCCGCTGCGAGAGAAGCTCAGATGCGACAGGCAGAAGCTCAGCGACAAGCTCAAGCTCGCGCCCAAGCAGCGAATCAGAACAGCCAGAACAACCAAAATGCTCAGAGGGTCAACGGAAACCAACCACAGCACGGTCATCCTCAGAACAATGTCATCACCAACGGAGTCAATAACGCAGCTGTGGGAACGCCTCAAATGTCTAATAATATGCCTCCGCAAGCACAACCCCGCTTCCAGGCTCAGATCACTCAACCACCAGCGTCTTCTCCAGTTGCTGGCCAAGGTACACCTCAGCATATGTCGTCTCCTATGGTTGGCAGCGTCCCGATGCAACAGACCAACTCTGGCATGGCGAACAGCCCCCCTCGGCCGTCTTCTGTCGTGCAAAATGCCGCAGCTATGTCTGTCCCGATGGCTCATAACATGTCTTCCAGGGGCAGCCAACAGAGCCATCCCTCTGGCACCCCAAGAATGCCTCATTCAACACCCAACATGGCACAAGGTACTCCGATCAACAGGCCCATGGTGGCAACTCCTCGCATGAGCCAGGCAAGCCCTCCACCAGCAATGATGGCGCAGAACTCACAGCCTGGTCAAGGCATGATGATGAATGGCCAGGGCATGAACCAAATGAACCCACAATATGCGGCTCAATTGGCACAACAACGTGCTGTGCAGCAACAGCAGCAGATGGCCATGCAAAACGGTCTTAACAGTGGCAACATGAGCCAGATGAGCCCGCAGCAACAACAGCAGGTGATGCAAGCCATGCAAAGGCAGTTGATTGCTACGCAACAGGCACAGCAGCAGGGTAACATGATGAGCCCTCAACAGCAGCAACAGCAACAGCAGATGGCGGCCCAATATGCCCAGCAAATGCAGAACATGTCAGGCAACCAGATCCGGCAGTTTACTCCTCAAATGCAGGCACAGTTCCAGCAGATGATGCGCATGAACCAAGTTAATGGCCAGATGGGCAATAGTCCTATGCAGCGTCAAGTGAGCGGACAGATGATGCCTAACGGTATGAACCTGCAAGCTTTCCAGGCGATGCAGCAGCAACGACAGCAGCAGCAAGCCCAACAACAGGGTAACATGATGAGCCCTCAGCAGCAGCAACAAGCCCAGCAGCAGCAGGTTCAACAACAAATGGGGCAGATGGGACAAAATCCAATTCAGGCGCAAATGCAACAACAGGCCAGGCTGCTTTTTAATAGGATGATGCCAGCAGTAGCTCAGAAGTATGGTGGCCAAGAGCATATTCCGCCAGACGTGATCGAGAAGATGAAGACACAGAGCATGGGGCAAGCTCAGAGTCTTATGCAAGCGTCAATGGCGCAGCGCCGACAGCAACAAATGATGATGCAGCAGCAGCAGCAGCAACAGCAGCAGCAGCAACAACAACAGCAGATGCAACAACAGCAGATGCAACAGCAGCAGATGCAACAGATGCAGCAGCAAATGCAGGGGATGAATGGAATGATGGGCGGTCCCCAGGGGATGTGATGTCGCGAATGAGACCTGGCAAGATAATAGTGGACAGAATTAATGTCACGGCAGACAGGAGCAGAGGATTCGATCATCAAAGGAGTTCAGGTTGGACCAGCATGTTATTTTTACACGGCTTATGAGTTTGGGCAGATTTATACCCCACGGAAAGTTTTCAATCCAGGTTCAAGGGTTTCTTTCTTTTTCGTTTGGCTGTTTGGTTCTGGACAAGGTAGTACAGTGAGAAATGTCGCTGTTCTTGGTGTTACGGTTCAGGTTGGAAGAAAGGATTGATTGTATTATTATGAGAGATGGTCTATTATAGCATTATCTCTTTACGAAGCCTAAGAATTGACCAAGAATAAAAAAAGAAAAGAAATAATTAGCATTACCCCGGGATTATAACAATATTGCCATGTGGTTTAGCTGGGTGACTCGTGAGCTCCAGAGGCTGTCACGTGCTTGTGGAACTGGGCTCCTACCTTTGGGCGCAATGACACAACCGCCAAGACGACAGGAGCTTCATATGACGCTAGCAAACCCGCGATAGCTCAAGGCAACGTGACCAATCCATCACATCACACAGCACAGTACAGCTTGACTGCTTGTTCTAGGCACGCGCTCGCAATCTATTCTATCGAGTCTCTTCTTTCCTTTAAGCTTACACGGCCCTCTCTGATACAACGACTCCATCCGTAATTTTATCTCGATACTCTCGACTAGTAACCACCTCTTTTTATCAAACTTCTGCGTTCTTCTATCAAGGTCTTCTCGATGCATCGGCCGGATCTATTGGCTTTTCTACTGCCCCTGCTGGCAGTCCCAGTCCTTGCGGGAGAAACCCTAGACTGCGGAAAGATTCGCGCTGATGGACATACATTCGATCTTTCTAAGCTCGGCGGACCTCACTCGGTCCTGACGACGCGGTTCAAGCCCAGTCCTCCCGAACATTACAACACAACTTATACATTAGATATATGCAAGCCTTTGAAGAAGAAGGGTGGCAAGAAGGATGAAGAATGTCCAAATGGCACTCGAGGTGTGTACAAGATCTACAAGGGCTAACCGAGTCCTGACTAACAAATCTAGTTTGCGGTATTACACACCTTCTCAAGCCTGACGAGAAAGATCAGATTACGGATGTCATCCCGATCGCAGGTAATCTTGAAAACGTTGGCGGCTCTCGATTCGAAGCTACACCCACGCGACTCAAGACAAGCGACTCAACTTCCGATAAGGATAAAGAGGGCGTGCGACTAGTCCTCACAGGAGGCAAAGATCCTGTCAATAAGACCGATCGAAAGGCCATCATCGAGTTCATATGCGATCCTAAGAAGGAGGGAACAGAGGGCGAGTGGGTTACTTCGGACCAGTACGAGAAGCGAGCGGACGACGATAAGAAGGAAGGGGATGGCGATGATAAGGATGAGGGCGAGTCTATGATTGAGCATCAGCTGAAGCATGAAAATGCTTCGCTTATCTGGAATAGCTTTGATGATGAGGAAAAGGCCAAGGTTCTGCGCTTGACGTGGTACACTAAGTATGCTTGCGAAAAGCCGGAGGACAACGGCGGTAGTGGTGATGACGACAGCTCAAGTTCCCACTGGGGCTTCTTCACCTGGTTCATCATCATGTGAGTAACCCCAACCAGCTTCACTGACAAATTTCTAACAATTCTTAGTGCTTTCTTGGGCACCGCCGGCTACCTCATCTTCTCATCCTGGATCAACTTCACACGCTACGGCGCCCGCGGCTGGGATCTTCTCCCTCACAGCGACACCATCCGCGACATTCCTTACCTACTTAAGGATTGGATCCGCCGTGTTCTCAACACCGTGCAGGGAACAGGAAGTCGAGGAGGATACAGCGCAGTCTAGGCGTTTTTTTGACAGCAAGTGTATCGTTATAGGTCTGGGCTGGGCTGTGTGAAGAAATGGTACGGCGCTCACGCTAGTTGTATCTAGCTGGAATTGTATACATAGGTTGAAATTCGCGGGTTTCGGTTTTCGTAGCAGTGTTTAGATCAAGATGCTATCAAGTAGTGTTATCAACTGACTCTGACTGATATTATATGCCAGTGTGGTTTATTGTTTTGTAGATATTGAGTTATCATTGAACTGGTATTGTCATTATTCATTATCATCGAACTCTCAAGCCAGCTCTAACACAACTCTTACAAACTCTCATATCTCTGCTGCAGTCTTGGTATCTACCACATCTCCCATATACACCTACCTTGTCTAGGCAGCTTGTGAATCTCAATCATCGTATGGGAAGTATCATACCCGCACCGCCTCTCCCACGTCCTCCCCTTGATCCACGTCCAACACCAACAAAGCCTCCCCCAGCGCTGATCTCCATCTTCCTAGCTAGGTTATTCAGCTCCTTGAGCAGACAACAAGCCGCCACGATTCTGAAACTCTCCAGCTCGCCTGTTCCGTGGTACACTATTGGTGCAAATTCCTTTCTGATACATGCAACTGCTACACAAGCCCAGCATAGCTCTACGACGTCTTCTCTCCATCGCGAAGCAGCTGCGTCTGCGTCGGTGGCTGTGCTGAGGGTTTCTGCGCCGTCGCCTACACCGCGATCGCGGATCTGCTTGACGATCCATGTCATGATGCGGTCGATTTCTTCTTTCAGTTTGATAGATGAATCGCCCTGGCGGCGCGTTTGGGCGCCGCGTTTGTTGAGGATGAAACCGCAGAAGACTTCGACTTCTGTAAGTGGCGCGCGCGGATTTTCGGAAAAGTGCCACATCTTGTCGGTGATAGTCGACTCATATCTGAAGTTGTTAGCATGTTTAAGCCAGTGAGCAGTATATTGCAACTTACAGGCCTCGAATCTTCCACGCCTCGTCGGACCTGCGCGTCCAATCAACGTCAAGTTTATACTTGTTTACCTCGCTTTCAACAACGGTTAATAGCTGATCCCAAACAGATGGTCCGGCTGTGTTGATAAGGCGATGGATATCTTCGTCCCAGATCTTCTTCTCATCGACATTTCGATATAGACGACCGAGAATTTTGTCAGACTCGTAATACTTTGCTTTGTAACGAGCCATGCCATCGTCGGCGTTGTCATCCTCATCTTCATCATGTAGATGAGCGATCTGACCCTTTTCGTATGTCTTCAGAGGTGGTGCTGTTGCGAGGCTGCAGAATGTGTCAGTATGTTTCTATAAAGCATCGGTGGAAAAGACTTACAAATCAGGACGGAACGGAGGGTTCCTGGGCAAAGCCTTTACATCGACAGGAATACCCGTCTTGGAGAAGTCGACCGCTGTAGAATGCATGCCCGCAAGAGAAATGCAGTAAGAGTGTGTTGTTCCCTCTTCATAATAATCTGCCAAGACGACATGTCTTGTAGCGATCATGCCCAAGATATCAGTTCGCATAAAGTTAACAAAAAAGTCGGCAATGTCCTGGGGCTTGACTGGGCGATCTAGTGGCTTCGGTTTAACTCTTGGATAGTCTGCTGGTAAGAAGTACTTATCAGGCAATGCTTCTGGATCCCAGATGATGTTGTAGAGATCACCGTCCAAGTCTCCTCCGCTCAGCATACTGGGCAAGTCACGTTCACCCTTCTGGCTGAATACGATGCAGTTCTGTAAGCTTCGTAGAGGATGTCCTTGTGGAGGTGTGACCTGATTGACGATCTGGATGTCTCCTGGGTGAAGAGCTGGTGAGCGCGTGACAATGATTCGGCCATCTTTCAGCGTCGAGTTGATGCGACGACCTCTGTAAACGCCGTGTGTCTTGTCGTAGGTGACAAAGACTTCACCAGCATTTAGGAATCCCGTCTCATCCATGATGCCAAAAAGGGTCACTCCTTGATCAACAGGAATGCGGGCTTTGTGCTTCAACAATCTCAGTTCTCGCAAGACGACGTGTTCAACCGCTGACTTAAGGAACTTATCACGGCGATAGTCAATACCCATCTTGTACAACTGCTTGACCAGCTTGGGCAGCCCCATGTTCACACCGATAGCTTGGTAGTCCAAGAAATAGCTCGTGTTGGTCGCGTCAGCTGTGACATTGCGCAGTATGTCAAGTGCATTATTCTGCAGTCTGAAGAACCAATCATCGGGTGTCCCCATATCCTCCAAGATCTTGATCATCTGGCGATTGAGAACGAGCCGAAGAGGCTTGGATGAAGCGTCGCAAATGCCGAGCTCTCTAAGATCGTCACTTGGAAACTTCATCATAGACTCTTGTCGAATACAGAATACTTTCCCTTTGAGTCGAGTATCCAGAGAAAGCATTCCCTTACAACCACCCCATCTGATCTGAAGACATGTTGGTGCTGCAGCTCGCATTGAGAGATAAGGCCAAATATCCTCCAACGCGTCTCTGGAGATAGTCCCAACACCATCACTGAATACACGGGATCCATCTTCAGATTTGACATCCGGAATGAACCTATAGCTTATACCAGTCTCGAGAATTGGGATTGCATATGGTGTTTCTGAGAAAGCTTGGCCGATTCGTGCTGCACACTTTGCCGGAACTCGAATCTCGCTGAAGTCTCCCAGGGCTTGTAGAATAGCTGCAGGAGTCTGACGCTCGAAGTTAGAATCGGTGAAAGGCGCAGAGAACCAGGCGGAGTGAGAACGAAGTGATGAATGGGAGAAACCTAGGAAATCAAACTTTCGGCCGGCAATTGTGATGCCCTCGTCCATGACACGTCGGAACCGGGCAAAGATTGGTTCATTATCAACCTTTGGATGAAAGTTGAGGTCCTGCCCATCTTCTTCGCAGAAAAGGACACGCAAGAAGTAGTCATTGTTCTCGTGATACTTTCGCAGCACTCTGTTCTTGCTATCGGGCTCGGGACCTGAGAGAAGAACACGCGTGGGCGTCACCATAGCCTTGAAGATATATATCTGATGATCTGGAATCTTGGCTCCATAGATTCTGTCACGCTTTGGATTCTCCGCCCTGGCCTCATACTCTTCATCCATGATACTGGCCATCAAAGTGACAACATTCAACTCATTGGGATCCGTGCCAGGACAAGGGTAGGGTATTTTCTGAAAGAGCGTCTTCATGGCATCTGTAGTGACGGGAGCCGCGACCTGCTTCTCTTTAGCATCCGTAATGACTTGATCGAGGATATGTAGCAGTTCTATGCCGCTCGCGGGGTTGATGTAGTTGTTCCAGACCAGAGCTTGGACTTGGAAGAGGAGAGCAAAGTGAACATTTCCCGATGCCAGGAGGCGCTTAGCCTTCTCTGTGAATTGCTGGCGGCCGAGGAAATGGTTGCTCTCGGGTTCCATGTATGACCATAGAACGGATGGGAGATCGTGATAGGTGACGGCGAGAATATCTCGGTGCTTGACAGATCGGAGAACATCATACATATCGTTTAAGGAAGTGAAGAAGATGCGATAGACGAGACAGGATGACGAGTATTCGCGAATCAATCCCCAGTTGACCAAACCCTGTACCCGTTTCCACGCCTGATTTGGATTAGGCGTGTACATCTTTGGTGGTTCAGTCAAGACCAAAGTGATGGATGCATCATTGCGACTGGCAATAAGATCCTGAATAGTGTCGTTGTGAAAATCCATACGGTGTCTGTCTTCGTCATAAACAGTCAACCATTGCGGCGTGAATTTGCCAATAACGTTTCCGAGCAAGATCAAGCTGTTGTGCTCAACGAAGGTGATGACCTGTTCGGGACCACGAAAAGTGTTACCACCACAACTGATGCTGTTGATAGTAAAGGCCTTAACCGGAGCTTGACGGTCTTTAGTGGTAGTAGCTGCGGCGGCGGCGGCGGCAGCAGCCTTTTGCTGCTTCTTATCGCGTTCATGCTTGAGATGTGCGATGGAATGCTTGTCGAGAGTGCGAGTACTCTTCTCTACAAACACAGCTGTCTTGAGAATATGGAGACGCGGGGTATCCTTTGGCCTGAAGTTGGTCTTAAAAGGATATCTTGGGTTTATGTTCTCCTTCTGTGGTTGGTCGGGACGCTGTTGTTTGCCGTGTCTTTCGAGAAATGAGTAGCCATCGCCCGGGTTGAGGAATTTGATCCATGCTTGAGGCCTTCTCTTTGGCTTTTCGCAATAAAAGTCCGTGATGTTCAAAGCTTTCATAAATGGGTTGAGTTCTCGTATGAAGCTCTCTTCTGACAAGTCTTGAGGGACATTTCGACAGAAAACCTCCATTGTTGCGAGCGAGCGAGGCCGCTGGCCTTTAGTGATTCAACAACTTTGCACACAAAAGAGCAGTAAAAAAAGGGGACTCGGATATATTTGATAGAGGATGCGAGGTCTGAAAGCCGTTAGTTTTGTTGGCACGTTTGCATGTGGCGGTTGACTCTCACATGAGCTTCTTAGCGCATGCCAATGGACATTATAATGTTTCAAGAGGCGGGCATTTGAGTTGATTGGCGGCGATATGTACGAGATCGAGTCCTCAGTGTCGCTCGATGTGGATAGATGCAGATTGTGATATCCGATAGGAACAATAGATTGGATGAGCGGGATGCTTCATGCGGGAGGCCGACTGCTGATATATCCTGGTATAATATACAGTGCCAGATAAAGGAATGACAGAGATAAATCGAGAGAATGAAGATGAGAAAGAGAAGTCCGAATAAATCACAGCACAATTAATGGCTTCGCAATGAATAAAAGAAAGTGAAGAGAGCCAAAGCACTGCTCAGCACTGGCATGGACCATGCAACAGCGCAATTGCAGGCGAGGGCTATGCAAATGCCCTAAAATGACACGGCACAATATTGCGCTGCCAGCTCTTATCTTCACAGTACATTCACATAGATGGACTCGATGCTGAGTAGCTGCGCACACTCCGCTAGGTCGCGATGAATTCGGTGTGCTCCCGGTGTGGACCCCGTATTCACGGTGACCTTTCGGTGAGTGGCGGGGTAAACATTTATACCTACAGTGAGGAACACCCCGCTACGTTCCCGATTCCATCTGCCGAGCCGAATCGCAAACTCCCGCTCCCCCTCCCGTCATGTAAATCGTTCTTCCGGAAGGGCCTGAGGGCGCTTAATAACAACACGACAACCTCTCATTGAGCTTCTCTCCTCAATTACAGCTTACAACTTGAAGCACGATCACAATGTCTCCTCCCGGTAACCTCTACGTCACGATGCAGCCCAAGCCTGGGCTGTCTCTGGACCAATTCCACGACTGGTATAATAACGAGCACGGCCCGACCCGACTTCGTCTTCCTCAGATCTTCTCCAACGGTATTCGATATAAAGCGACGGATGGTCAAGAACCTACGTATCTCGCTGCTTACGACGTCACATCCATGCCACACCTTGAAACCGAGACATACCTCACACTGCGAGCGAATCGATCCCCTCGAGAAGCCGAGACCATTGGCCAAGTTGACGTGAAGCGATATTTCTGGGACTTGGTTCATTCCAACGAGTCTGACAAGTTCGTGCCCTTTGAGAAGTTAACCGACGAAGAGGCCGAGGGTCTGCAGACTACTGCGGTCACGATCGAACTTAAGGACGCTGAGGGTGCTGCAGAGGAATATCAGAAGTGGCTGGTTGAGGAGCATATTCCCATGTTGGCAAAGGTTCCTGGTTGGTTGCGCTCGCGCGCCTTCAAGACTTCGTATCTTGAGGGACAGGGCAAGACGACTTTCCTTGCGCTGCATGACTATGCTAAGGAGAATGGTCAGGGTGGAGTGGAGCACAAGGCATCGATGGATACTCCATGGCGCACCAAAGTCTTTGACAAGTTCGTTGCTTCAAAGGGCCGAAGAACATATTCTCTCTTCTATGTATTTGGACCCGCTCCTCGAGAGCTGGAAGCGCTGTCAAAGCTGCCCTCGACAGCTGCTTTCACCTCGCCCGACTCAAAGCAATCTACCACACCTGGTCCTAACGCTGCTATCAACTCTTTCATCACAAACTCAGATTCTCTGGTCATTCCATACCGATTGGAGGGTAACCCAGATCCCAAGGCTCCGACGATCGCTTTCACCAATTCACTGTTGACTTCGCTGCATATGTGGGATCCCCTCGTAGAAATCCTCAAGCGCGAACGCCCTGAGTTCCGAATTCTCCGATACGATACCCGTGGCCGACATGCCGTGCCGCAGCCTCCAGTTGCTGCCACCGTGGATCGTTTGGCTGACGACATTCGAGAAGTGCTCGATGCTCTTCGCATCACCAAGCTGCATACCCTTATTGGTGTTTCAATGGGCGGTGTTACTACCCTGAACTTTGCCATCAACTACCCTGAGCGTCTTCAGCAGTTCATCGCTTGTGACTTCAACCCTACATCAAGCGCTGCCAACACACAAGCGTGGAAGGATCGCACAGCTCTAGCTGAGGAGGATAATGGCAAGGGTATCGAGAAGCTCGCTGGACAGACTGTCCAGCGATGGTTCCATCCCTCCACCAACGCTGAGACCGTCAAGTGGATGACAGATATTGTCGTTGCTAATGATGTCGAGGGCTTCAAGTACAGCAACACAGCACTCTGGGATTACGACCTCAAGCCCAAGATGGGTGGCTGCAAGGTACCCGGCTTGTTTGTTGTTGGAGAGGAAGATGCCAAGGGCGCTCTTGTCAAGGCTATGGATGCATGCAAGGGGCTACTCGGTGACAATGGTGCGGAGTTGAAGATTGTTCCTCAAACAGGACATCTTCCTATGGCTGAGAATCCTCAGGCTTTCTGGGAGGCTGTTGAAGAATTCTTGTAATCTTGAGAGGAGATGACAAATTAGAATACAAAAGGCCTCAATCGGGCTTTCACAAAAAGAAAACTAGATATTATTACAATGCCTCTTCCTTCTTCTGCTCAGCAGGTGCTTTCTCATCCAAACCGTACTGTGTATCCAATTCTTTTCGCAGAGGAACATCTTTCTCAAACAGAGAGAGCACCCAAGCAAGCCCGCCAAACGCTACAGAGATAATATAGACTTTACTCAGCGACAACATAAAGACATGCCGAATTTGAGTCTGAACACTTTCGTCAAATTGCAGAACGAAAACTCGAGTCGCACTCTGATAAGAATCTCCCGAACTGAGCATTTCCCGCGCCAGTTCATTATCAATCATGTGCGAATACTGCTTCGTGTACGTGTTGAAAATAGATCCAGCGATGGCTACACCCCAAACTGAGCCGAAAGAACGCATAAAAGTCCAGTTCCCTGTCGCAGCAGCTTGATCCTCCTCATCAGTAGCTGCCTGGAAAGCAGGTAAAAGGGTATTCAGAAGAAAGCCGGAGCCGATAGCTGGAATGAATTGTAGCAAGATCCAAGCTGCAGGGGGACTGTCTTCGTGGAGAAGACCGAGGAGGGCGACACCCAAAGTCATGAGGAAGAAGCCCGATACGTGAAGCATCTTATACTTGCCCCATTTTGAGAGAACGACTGCAGAGAGTGCAGCGCCTGGGATGGCGATGAGAGCAACGGGGAGCATTTGCACTCCTGATCGTGAAGGTGTTGATAACTTGACAGCTTGGAAGTATAGCGGTAAGAAGAAGTAACACCACTGGATTAACAGCATGTTGAGAAACGTGTTAATGTACACGATATATGATGTGCGACCTGGGAATAGGCGAATGGGCATGACAGGTTCCGAGGGAATTCCCGAGGCTTCATATATAACGAAACCGAAAAGGCCGAGGAGACCAATTATCAGGGGAGCTAGGATCCGAGCATCTGACCAAGGATGAACGGGACCTGCCCAAGTAAGGGCAATCAGAATCGAGACACTTGATGCGATGAGAATAGCGTTGCCAATGTAGTCAATGCGACGAAGTTTATCCATGGTTGACTGAGTTCGATCGTATTGGAGGTTGAGGAAGAAGTATGTAACAACGATAGCAACACCTCCGATGGGAAGGTTGAGGTAGAATACCTAACGAGTCAATGTAAGTCGGCAGATGTCATCGATCTACTTACCCATCTCCAAGTCGTGTTCTCAACAATAACACCACCAAGGAAAGGCCCAACAGCGAATCCAATAGTCGCAACTAATAGAAGTATAGCGATGTAATTTCCTCTATATCGAAGTGGTACCAGATCAGAGATAATCACATCGTTGACCATTGTAACTCCACCACTACCGATACCTTGAATAGCACGCCCAGCGATGAGCATTGCGCCGCCGTTAGCACCACCTGCGATACCACTTCCGAGTGTATATGTAGCAAAGATGAACATCATGACTTTCTTGCGGCCCCAGAGGTTACAGAGTTGGCCGAACAGGGGTTGGACACAAGCTCTATATCATGTTAGCCACTTCGCAAAATCGGAGGGGGAGCTTACGTGGTGAGGAAGAAGGCGTTGGTAACCCAGATGTAACTACTTCCAAGATTGAGACTCTCGACGATTGTTGGAAGGGAAGTTATGACGACTGTTGCTTCGAGGGATGCGAGGAGTGTTGCCAGAACTAGAGTAACCATAATCATCCAGAAGCGATAATCTCTATTAAAAGTCGGCTTTGTCTTTGTGGTCACTGGTGTTTGAGCTTCTTCATCTTCTTGGGCTGTTTTCGTCTGGTCTGACGAGTTGACGGAGGGTGTCTGGTTAGATGCCTCGACCTTGTAAGGTGAGGCAGTCTCTTTCATCTCCGCAGAAGCCATGATGATCACTGCGCAACAAATCTGTTTGCCTTGAAACTATCGTCACATTCTGAGAGGAAGAATACCAATTTATAATGATATCCTCTCAATTCATGAAGCAACAGGTAGGGAGAACCGGAGGCTTTATAAAATGAACTACGACTTGCACGGGAAACTAATTGCTGACACTCTCTTCAAATGCTCCGTGGAATGAGCTTTGTTAACTAAGCTAAATTATATACGGTAGCTTGTCCAATATCCTATTGCTGGAGGTGGGCTTACGTTCGGATGCTTTCAACAGGAGTGAAGCCTCCGTCCTACGAGAAACGGCGAATGTTTCATCCCGTCTTACTACCAGTCTAAGGATGTCATGGATTTTGGCTATTCGGAAAGAGAAACCATTTATTGGGCTGCATTAGTTGGAATGGTAACGCTCATCAGGCTCATGTACAGCGCATATCATCCAAACCTAGATTTGCAGCAATTCGATCTGACTGATATCAATCAATATGACCTGGAATAAAAAGAAACATTTAAGAAAATAACAGGCAAAAGACAAAAAAAAGCCAATCGACGCAGGCCTGATTCGAACAGACGCCTCCGAGGAGAATAGATTTCTAGTCTATCGCATTAGACCACTCTGCCACTGCGCCTTAGCTGATTGGATAAACTCTAAGTGCACAGGGTAGTACAAGTAGGCCGTACCGGCTGGAATGAGACGAGTTCTAAGTAATCCTCCATTTGCAACAATCAACATGGGAGTTAGGAATATTAGATTGCTTTGCATTTTATGCTATGACTGATTAACTATTTAATATCTTAATTAACTCTCCTTGATTTATTCCTGTTTCAAAGTATCTGGTTGTATGTAGATAGAGTATTTAGTTGGCACGGCTCGTAATTGAGGGTGGAAGGCTAGGTAAAACTTCTGGTGATGGCCTAGACCATTATTGCTGGTGTGGCTTTTTCGTTCAAGCCTTGATGGAGTTGGGAGGATGGGAATATCGCGTCTTCAAAACCCTCGATCGGTGCCAAATCATCAGGTCAACACAGAGGAGCCACGAGATCAAAAGACTGGCCATTAAATCGGCCATGAGACTCCTAGATGATTCCCCTAGTACCTAAACCTAGCCCTGCAATAGCGAGTTGAGAACGGGTTGTATGCCTGTCTTCCGTATGTGCAAGACATGGCGACACCTTTATAGAGACGAACTGGACGTTGAAGTCGCATGAGTGATTCATTTTCCGAGCCCAATTTTCACAGATCTGAGAATATCATGTCGATGAACTTGAACATGTCAGTCTACCAAGTGGCGCTGGAAGTCGCCTGGCTCAACCCACGGCAGGCTTCAACAACGGGATCCATGCATGAAGCTTGGTACGACTGAAAGGCGGTGGCATAGATCCGAGGGCACCACTGCATAAATGCCAGTCCCGGAAGTATAGCACGGTAGGGGCCATCCGGACCGATAATGGAGGCCAGCTGAGCGTAAGTTCTTCGAAAGTTGATGGGAGCTGTTCGTGCATACTCCATGGTATGAGCTGCCAAGGGATTCACATGGCTTCGAAGTTTTGCGAGGCAGCGCGGTTGTAAGGTCCAACGCGGTTGAGACCCCAGGAGTCGCTGTTGGGGCGTAGGGCTACACTATCCGGGCCTACTATCTGGAAACCAGAAATATGCCACATTCGTGTCATCATTGAGACTGAAACTGGGGGGCAAATCGACTAAGACTGGCGCCAAAAGAAAAAAAGGATCAAGAGCCAGTCTAAGTAAACTTAAGGTCGGCTTGCGCCCGAGCGAGAGCCGTTGACGAGGCGGTTTGTATACCAGGTTGAAGCGTCTCGTGATAGTTTCATTATCGCCGTCGATGCCATCAAACCTAGCTCTTTGACGGCAGTGCTTCGTAACTGGCATACTGGCGTAGATGTATAAATCTCGTGAAACATCTTGAGGCGTAGGAGCTCGATCGTGTGTGAGAGGCCGGGTCCTGTGCTGCGGCTGTGAATCTAGCTCAGAAATCTCCAAGTCTCTACCTTCAGCAACGGAAAGACTCCCTTCCTCCTCTTCGTCACAGCCAGTCAGATCAATTATTGTAGTCTCATCACCCTTGTAGTCCTCTGCCAAGAACTCCCTTACTGCGTGCTCAACATTAATCCAGCTGACAAGACCAGACTCACCAAAGACTCAGCGTGTACCTCTTGCAGACATTGCCTTGCAATTTCTGTGTTGCCAGGGTCCCCCCTTTTGATCGATAAGACCTGTCCGTGGTTTTCCAATAGTTTCTTCACCAAACTACCCTTGCCTTTGCCTTAGCTCCCCTTGGCTCCCCTTGCCTTTCCCTTGGTTGAGTCGTCTGTGTTTCTTCCTCCTACCCGGGTCCTCTGTCCGGGTCTGTTAAGCATCGAACTTCTCCAATCTGCTGATCTTGTATTTATAGTTTGATCGCATCATTCCATTGAACCCCTGATAGAATTTCTGCTGCGCCTTCTCCTGAAGCACAACAATCTCCCGCTCATTCTCACCGCGTCTTCTCGCCTTGGGTAACTCTTCCAAGTAGATCATATATCCCCGTGGTACCATGAGAGAGTACGGATATTCTCAAAGTGTTGTTTGTGAGCGGCACGGCCACTGAGCTCTGGAACATCGAGACTGGCCGTGAGGAGCTTTACTGGTCCATTGCGTGAATGAGCGAGATCTTTCATCTAGCTTTACGTCCGCTGTTGATTTTGGTGTTGGTATTGGTGAGCTTGGTTCATCTCCGTGGTTGCAATTGCACCACTCAAGTATGTTCTGCCAACTCTGGGGATCATCTGGATGATGACAATTGGTTACTGCCCATAGAAGGATCGCCTTGGTCTTTGCGTATTGGCAGATACCTGCCTTGGGGTTATAACTGCACCCCTGCGTGTAGCTGTTGATATGCTGGACGTATATCATTGTTACTGTTGGATGGTCGCGGTTCTCCGCGTTTGTACGACAGCTCCGAATTAGCCGTGACATGTTCAAGTCCTGTTTGGATTTCCCAATGATCTTTCATCTTGCTCGGCTTCATTGCATGTCTCAGTCTTAGCCAATAAGGCGTCGAATTCTGCCCAATTCCGTTCCAGATCTTGACTTTGGTACCGTAGCGTTATCACTTGACATGTGACCTTAGCCACGCGCGATATTGCCAAACGAACTTTCTGAAACGTCTCCCTCCTCTCCTTCGTTTGGAGTATAGAAATCATATCTTGCCAGACATGGGACACCCAGGAGTATCAGTGTCTTCATGTTCAGATAACGCGCCATCTTATTGATTTGAACCCCCAGTAGAGGTGATCTATGGTGCGCCGTGAATGATGTGAGTCCTGGAGTGTGAAGAACCAAGCATAGGAAGCTAAAGAAGATCCGAACAGGGCACAACAAGAAAGAAACTTCATGAACTTCGACTGTTGGTATGTCTGTGTGGCTGGAACACTGAATAGATGGTGGCACAGCATAGGTGAGCCCTTCACTAGCGCCGGCATCATGACGAGAACTGAATGATATCGAATCTTGATCTGTTTTGAATGTTTGGTCGGTGTGAGATGTGATGCTCGGTATTGGCCTCGTTAGGAGAGTCTTCGAACTCCCCCCCTCCTGGAAGCTCGGCCTCGCGTTGGCCAGAAGAAAGTTGGCGGTAGAAGAACCCTCCAGGGATCTGGTAACGCCACCAGGCGTTCAGAGATTGGTGGTAGAAAGATGCCCCAGTGGAACCCATCATGAGTATGGTTTCAGACTCATCGATTTGCTGCTGTGAGTAATCCTGTTGAGCAGCTTTCATTCCGAAATACATCCTCCCAACTTGGAGACAACCGCCGTATTTTTTAGAGAGCTTGAATGGCTATATGAGTCGTAGAGAACTTCAGGCTCAGCGGTTTCTTGAGCTACTTATCAATAGAATTGTGAGGATTCCATGGTGCGACTTTGGTTGGCTTCCTCGGTGATGTAGTCATTCAGAAGGTCTCCGTCAACGTTCTGGAAGCGGTACCAGAAGTTCACGGGGAAGGGGTGAGAAGTTCGTTTCCATTGTGCTGGGAAGCAGTTAGTAAATGGAGAGAGGCTCTGGGAGCTGTGCGTGCGTAACTTACTGGTGCAGAAGAGGTTGATGGAAATGCTTCGTACGCTGGGTTCGTCACCAAAAGCGGGGGAGAAGGTTTCGTCTTATTATGGCATTTCTGTCCTCAGCGCAGTCGCCGAGGACAACATCGGCTGGTGACCAGGATCGGACGTTGACATTTCATGGAGATTGTGGAAAGTTGTCTTCTTGAATGAGCGAAGGATCCCGTGGATCTTTGCCGTCACAAAGGGCATCGTAACGTGGCGTGTAAAACGGAGAACTGGGCAGCCCGTTGATGAGGGACGACCCGCGACGTCCAACGTCGGCAGATATAGCGCGTTTGTTTGATGTCTGTGTGGAAAAGTCCTTTTCCATGGATATACTCGACGGCCTGCCCAACCTGGAGCATCACTCCTCTTTGAGCCTTGGATTTCCATCTCGAGTTTGCTGTTTCCAATTTGTAGCTGCTGATAGGCAACGAGCTATTGCCACACTCTTCGTGGCAGTAGATTAGATGAAACTCCCGATTTTGCACCTTGTCTTTTCGGGTAAGGATTTCACCACACAGTCTCTTATAGCAGAGCAAGCGACGCTCATACTCAAAGAACACGATCTGGTGCTCGGCGATAGGATCACTACTCCCAACAGATGATCAAGGCCCTCGGAGTTCCCTCTTGATAGAAGTCCTGCTGATATCAAGTTGTTTGCTGTTTGTTTCCAGATGACTGAGGCGCGTTTATTGTCGATCTCTTTTTGATCAAGTGCGTCTTGCGCTGGTTCTGTATCCGCAACTCCTCTCGACTGGTATGGTGGCGGAGCTCTTGCAGGGACCAGTTCCGAAATGGTGAATTCAATGTATGGCCGATCGTAGCCCACGCATTAGAAAGTTTGTTTGAGAGGACATGTTTGTGATGGCTCCTGACAAATGGTGGAAGACCTAGCGGCGAGATAGGTGATGTCTGCTAATCCAGTCCCCGTCAATGTTCTGGAAGCGATACTAGAAGTTCACGGGTTCGAAGCACAGACTTGATCGCTGCCAATGTCTTCTGTGGAAGACACAGAAGGTTATATGCATGCTGGAGGTTGCATAGTTGTAATTTAACCTCGAAAGGCAGCTGTGTATCCATCCTTGGTTGTTGCTCCAGGAGCGCCAGGGCTCCTGGTTTGTTGGTGTCAACGACCATGGCAGTCGGTTCCCGGATCGCATCTACCTTGAGGCGAGCGATCAATTGTTACACTGTGATGCCCGCCTTGCCAGCGTGTCGATGTGACTTGTAAGACTAGCGCAAGGCGTGATTTTGTGGTTGAATGCTTCCTCCGATTCCCCTTCAGGGGAAGGGAATTCTCGTGAATCTCGTGAATTTTGTAAATTAGCCCCTCTATCAACTCCACCTCTTCTGTCGCACCGCGGCCATAGGAAGGGCGAAGTGAATACCGCGGCTTAAGGTCGTAGCATGGCACCATGGACGGCCAGTTCGAGGCATCCACGCAGAGGAGTTGCTCCCATGTGGCTTGTTCAGCATTGCGATGTCAAATTTCTTGACTAACCCCCAGCGGGCCATATCCTGGGAGGCTGATGAAGGTCTCTACAAGCCTGTGAGTTTTGTAAAACTCATAATTAACTCCCTTCATGGACTTCTACCAGGAGTTATTAGAGGCCTCATTGGAAGTGTTGTTCAGAATACCAGCAAGGTATCCTGCTTTGGATTGCCAATGATCCAGTTATTACCTGACCCTGTGTGCAGTTCGTGATGTTTTATTTGGGATCAGGACAGTCCAGGTGGCGCTGTAGCTTGATAGTCAAAGCAACGTCTCTGGCCGGAATCAACATTTGCCAGCGCGCGGCGTGAGCCCAGAGGATCTTTGTATCGTCTGGCAATCATGGGACTTTTCCGCATGCGCCAGTGCGAAGATCTTCTATCCTAACACCTCGAAAGTATTGGTTGTATCAAAATAATATGTGACCACAACTTGATTGGTAAGAGGGACTCCCCTAAATCTCTGCTCAGCTGCATTTGCTCTTCGGGCTCCGTGGTGACTTCTCCAGTTGCCCAGAGGATGACAAATGAGACTTTGTGGTTGATGACTTTGTCGACCTCATGGCGAGGTTCGGAGCTTGAGGTCTTGGCTGTGGTGGCATTAGGTGTAGCTCGTATCTTGCTGTGGCGCTGAAGCCGTATCGTGTCTGGGCCTCCTGGAGTCTCCAATATACTTCGGGAAAGTCGTCTGTGGAGTAGTTGAATTCGGCGAAGAGGATTCTGTGATCGAGTTTGAGCCTGAGCTAGTGCTCGAGTTGTGACGGATGATGGCCCACCCCTAGTCGAGATCGTACTGGTCTGTCTCCTGTAGCTCACCATAGCCTTGTCTGCTGATAGTGTGGCTACCGTCATGAATGGCCTGCTTATACATAGCGGCTGTCAGGGGATATGCCTACCATCTCCAAACCGAGATTCGGTTCATGATGTGTAGCGGCTGAGACTTGGTTGTGACTGAGCTATCTTATTCAGTCTGGCGATGGTGCGAGTTTTGACTTGTTGCTTGTGTACTGCTGCTTTAGCTGCCTTTAATGTCACTCTTTTCGTATAGCTTTGCAGTCTAGGTTCTGGTGATGAAACCTTGGACTCAGTTGCGGGCGGAGTTGGGGATGGGGTTGGTGTATATATCAGTCTTGATAAGAATATTCGTTTTTGGGAGCTTATTCTTGACAAGATTATGTAAATGCGTAATTTCACGCGCAAAGATCACAGTCATCTGAGATTGTGGCGGTCATGTCGATCAGTCATGTCGAAAAGCTTCCTCTGTTGTCGTTCGATCTGCTGGAAGCCCCTGGTGTAGGCTCCCACGTAGCCAGCCATATTCAGCGCCAAGTCCGCCGATTCCAAACGTTCTTAAGTGACTTTGAACATCATTTGTTGTTGATACTTTGTTGTCGAGTTTCAGATAGTCCAAAGAGGCAAGTTCTCAGAGTTGAAGGCGGATCCTTTGAATTCCCGCAGAGACATGATCAGCCCCGCCCACGATTCAGCATGCGCCTCTTGCAGACATTGCAAGGTTTTGCGTGCCATCTCGGTGTTGATGGGGTCACAGCTTCTAAGAAGTGTGGCCAGATAGTCCAAACCTTCGTGAATGTTATATCTTGACGAGTAAACCGTATACTGTACAGAGAAGGCGGGCTGGTGGAGCCCGGTATTTCCTCCCTGATCAGACTGTACACATCGCAAATCTCGTCTAATATTTGTCAATGCTGTGCGTGATGATGATGTTGTGATTAGACCTTGGCTGTTCCTGTCATCAACATCCTCCTCGAAGTCATCATCAGTACCCTCACTGCACTGCTTCTTCCATGAGAAGCAGTCGATGAAACTTGTAATCGTGGCCTTGTCCTGCATCCCGCGAAGCCTGATCCCACAGGATGCCCCAGCTCCATTCTAACGCCTCCCTTTTATCACCGGATTGAGCTGGGGATTCTTTGTCAGGAATAGAGGAGACAAATGTAGACGCAGTTCGTAGCCAGAACCATCTTCCAAGTTGTCGCTAGTTGTTTGACACTGGTGCTCTTAGAGGCTCTCTTTGTGTTGGCTTGCTCCTAAACACAGCGTCATGGAGGCTTTCGAAGTTGAAGTCAAAGTAATAGTCCAAATAATAGCCAGTGGAGTGAAATATGGCAAGTCTGTATGTAATGCGCCAGAGAAGGAACAGCTTGTGTGGGCAGCTCCCAGCAAAGACAATTTTGTCCTTGTCCCAGCATCACCCCCTATTTTCTTTCGTTTTCGTTTTCGTTTTCCCCCCCTTTTTATTGATTCTTTTTCTTTGAGAATTTCTGTCCTTTCAGTATCAGAACTTCGTTTTGAACATGATCTGATATTCTCGAACACGATCTAGACGTTTGTAAGTATGTTCATCCTCCCGTTGGTCAGTATCAGGTTTTCATTTTTTTTGGCATTGAGTCTGCCTGAGGAGCTTGTCCGCCTCAACTGTCGCCAGATCGGCCTCCTTATCTGATTGTAGTGTTAGTAAAAGGAATAGAATCTAAAGACCTAGCTGTGTAAAACCTGAGATGATATTGGTGAAGACAGGGTACTGCCTTTTATACTCCCCATCGAGGGTTCTGGTATGCGTGCCGATACACCGCCGAAATAGTCTTTAGGCCAGGTCGAAAGAGACTTGCTGCGTTCCACGTGATATGCTCGACAAACATCGCAGATGTCTTTTATTGTAGTCATGCGACGTGATCTCCACATAAGGATTAGAGGAGAAGCAGTAAAGGATCGATTAATACAGTGGTGTACTGCCAGCTCTTCTCGGATTATTTCGTGAAATCCTAGATCTGCTAGGATCTGTCATCTTGTTCTATCCTTGAGGAGAGAGAGGGCCCAGCATGTATGGAACTCTTGAGACACGGGTTTAGTTGATGCTATTGACTGGCTTGGGTGAATGATCGGGATTCAGCCAGTACGGAACCACTGGAAAGGTGAAAGGCAAAGCCATAGGGATACTTGTAGTTTAGCCCGCATTCCTTCCATAGAGTCAGACTCATATCGTGTCGCGCAGTCAGCTTATCCATTGGGGTGACGGTATGTTTCGCATCGCTGTGTTCTAAAGCATCCCCATTGAGGACACCTCGAAATGGTGGTTCAAATGGTGACCCAAACTCAGTCGTGCAAGGTTTGTGGACCATGTCATTTGTGCTTCAATGATTGGGAATAAGGGATACCAACCAGGAGCAAGGTCCTGAAAAGAAAAGGAACGAGTGCTGCTGGATCCATCTGCGTACACCCGATGACGGTGGGAGATATGCTCGATGAAGTCTTGCTCGCGGAGAAGACTTGCCAAGCCATAGACTCTTCGACCTGAGTTCCGTCGATATTAAGTGACTGATCATCCAGCTCTACACCAAAAGCCGGCTCTTGCTGCGGAGGAGGCAATTCTAATAACATTGCTTCCGTTCCGATTACAATGCCTTGAGTACCGAGCCCACCGAAAGCCAAGACCAACAATCAGATTGAGTATGCTCTTGGCCTTTCGGCAGAATGCATCTACAGGCTGTTAGTGTATGAATGTCTCTGGATAAGGGAAAGAATTACCTCGGAGGTGACAGGCAAGACCGTGAGGGTATTTGTAATTAAGCCTGCATTCTTTCCATAGAGTAAGGCTGATGTCAATTGCCGCTGCTCCAAAGTTGGCATATCCTCTTGGTCTTCAGGCGCCTCGTCATCAGCGAGCAGAGTTTAGCAGAGTTAAAAGACACCTGTATGGGCCATATGTCGAATGGTGCTATTCTGGACCCATATTTGGTGTCGAAAGCTGTGTCAGTAAGTTGCGCAGCATCTCGTATGAGTGAAGAGTGTCTCTCCGTGGGCAAGGGTTTGCGGAAGAAGGCCGATTGACACGTGGCTTGACGTTGGATCGACAATATCTCTTGGGCATGTCGGGATAGTAACCTAATGGTAGTCTTTTATTATTGCTTGAAATGAACGCGTGCGAACGAGGCTATTGCGTATGAGATCGTGAGGTTCGAAGCAATGGACGCACTCGGCGTTCCTCTCCGAAACACAGAAACTCGTGTCGTGTTAGTTTCTGGTTTGATGAAACAACTCATGATTTCTTAACTTCAAAATGAGAAAAACATCAACGTTTTCATGCTTAAGAATATTCAAGCTCTGCAGCGCAAGCTCATAGCGCTTCAACTTGGTCTCGAACTCCACAGCAGTCTGCATGTGATGTCGTAACTGATGTATTGGCTAGACAGCCCATAAACTAAGCCGCGATAGTTGTATAGCTTTGCTTTGCTCGATTTCAACTCGGTGATAGGGGATGGGTCGTTATATGTAGGCCGCTCTGTAATTATCTTCTGAAGGAACTTGACGATCGATTCTGCTTTGGCCCAATAGGCATTCGCGGCCATGGCCTGTCTCAATGGGTCGGGTTGGTCCCCGGGGTCGGGGGAGTCTTTGACGGAAGACATAGGCTTGCGCTGAGATGACGGTTTTGAGCAGAAGGGCCCGCTGCAGATGACGAAGGTGTTTGTTCTGAGCTCGGGCTTCCAGGCTGATTCTGTTTTGAAGCATTAGCTTTCAACTAAGCTGTGCCGTGACGGACGTTGAGCTTGATTACCCCCTTCCTGGATTGAAGGTTGAACAATGTAGAAGACTCGCGTGGACGAGGAGTGATGCCAAGTCCTAATGAAAACCAAGTGTAGCTATGAGACACTGATAAGCCAAGGCCTGGAATTGGTGAGGTCCTTGGGATAGGAAATGTGTAAGGTGCTGGAGTTGTTGGGCAGCCTTGAGAATGCTAACGTCAGCTCCTGACTTGGGCTTCTGAGCAGATGCCGTAGTCATGATGAGATTCAGGTTAATCTCGGATGTCTTCAGCTTGTAGGGGAGGAAGTCGGGGTCGTTGATAACCCTATACCTTGGATTTCGGCATGCAGCTTGGCTCAGTCGTTGTTAGGGTCGATTGGCTGGGATAGGGCATGTAAGGACAATGCGGCCATCCAGTACAAGAGCATAAGGTTGTCAAAGCAGCAACGGAGGTTCTTAAACTCATCGTGTGCCGGAGGGTTTGATTCAGGCGCTCGAGAAAGAGCTTGGAGCAAGAGTCAATTCTCGATAATAGGGCGTTATTGAGACATCAAACATCTTGACGGTTTTGATGTGGGATGTGTCGTATTGTGAGCTCTTCGCCTGGGGAGTATATAGCTGTTATCCTGGTTTGGTGATGCCGGATTTTCTTGCTCGATAAAAAAAGACAGAGCTAATAAGGCGCAGCTAATCACCCCCTCAAATAGACTCTGGCCGAACTCGGATTCCGTTCAGTTCGAACCGCCAGTTGGATCTTTTAGCACTCCGAGTACTTGTCGCTGTTTTCGGGGACCGGGCTAGCGATTTGGTCGTCACTGTGTCGGCGTGCTGCCTGCGTTATTTGCGTGACATGACTGGCATCCGGCGATCGCTGTCGCTTTCTACCAGAGCCTCGTTGCTTGGGAGGCATTGTAGAATGATGTGCTCTGAGGTTGAATTGTTGACTACATGCAAGAGTCAACCAGGCACAAAATTCTCTGCGGTTAGTTGTTGAAGACCACTTTTGGGAACTGCGTTGTGAGTACATAGGTTTCTTCCTTTCTCAGGCCAACTGCGGTATCATCATAACCGTCCTTGCAAGGAATATTCAGTCATAAATAGCTTGCGGACATACTCATGAATGAAATAGTTGATACGCCTCTGTGAATCGATGAGTGGAGAGGGTAAAAACTTCAGCTCAGTCGGACCTGCAAGTGAAGCGTTAGTGATGAACCGAAGCTATACAGATGAGCTTACTTAGCAGAGGCACTAGCAGTGTAAGAGTTGGCTGAGAGGCGCTTTGGGAGTGTCCTCGTGTATTTTCGGGTGATATTCGTGATGCTGTAGAGAGGAAGCCGGTTGTATAATCTGCTCGATGTGGTGTCTTTCCCCTATAAAGAAACCATGCTCTCTATCTGATCATAGACATCTATCAGAGCCTTGCTTCGTCTGCAGTCTGCACACCCTTCTGTAATCTTGCCGCCCTCTTTGATAGTCTTTGGGATCCATGTCATACTGGGCACATTGGTTGGCATTTGGAGTCCATGGAATGCTCTTGTTGAAAGAAGAGCTGGTCTCCCTGCTTGGAGTGGCACATGTGGTAACCTTGTAACACAACGCATGGCGCATTCTCTGATCTCGTCGGTCTGTGGCCCTTCACGGTGTGAGACCAGTAAGCCCAGTTTTGCAACTTGGTGCGTGAGGCACTCGTGTTTGTCGCCCGGCAGGGTGCCCATCGTGGTGTGAACCTTGGTAGAATGCTGATCCCTATATGCAAGCGATTGGTGGGCTTGAGATTGGGCCTCAGCCATCTAGTCTCGGAGTGAGGTATTCCTAGCAAGTAACACTTATGCTGTTGATCCTTCAAGTGAGAGTATGAGTCTGCGGTCGAGGCCATGGCTGTGGCATCCACAGTGATTCTAGCGACAGCTACACTAGGATAGAGCGTAGAGTAGTTAGACCACGAGGTGTGGGTGCTTCAGACCTAACACCAGGGAAATCTGATGAGAGACCTCCCACTCCTCTTGAGGCTGCGGGCCTGTAATAACTCTTGGTGCTTGAAATGGCGGCGTTGCATTCTCCCCATCCCAGTTGATGTGTAGATGCGGGAGTTAATGGGAGGAGCCGTGGTGATCTAGACTCCTAGAGGCGTCTTGCAGGCTGCCATACACTACAAATGACTGTTTGGGGTCGTAAGCGCTTGTAGCCGTGTTATACAAGGTAATTTGAGTGGGTAAGGGATGTCGCTTGCGATCGCTTGTTGAACTCGGCCCTTCGATCGAGCACTTTTCGACCGCGTGGTGGGTGGTTTTCTCAGTTAGTTTGGTAACTGACCTACCACAATTCTCATGTCTGCTAATTTCCGACTTGTTCGCGAGTAACGCCAATGAAGTGATCCCATGCACCTCGATGTCCCTCATCTAGTTGCTCTGTATCAAACAGCTGCTTGTACGACAAGCATTCCTCTGATATGAGCTTATGGCTCATTGCTATTTTGACATTGTGCGCCTCTAAGATAGCAGTAAGCTTATCGAAGTACCCCAGTCTGAGAGGAGCCAGGCGAGTGGAGGTCCTCGTCAGGGCTGAGCGTGACCCGAAGAATTACTGCCGTCGCTGATGCGAGCGTGTTTTGGCTGACAGTCTCTCCGAGGCTGAGATCAAGATGGGCCTGGTGGACTCCGTAGAAGGATTGACCGTCCTTCCCAACGTGTTTTGTTAGTGTACAACGTCTGAGGTACGCAACATCGCCTCTGACTTTCAACAACAACCAAGAAGGCGCCCACTGTTTTATGCAGTTGTTTGGGCCACGAGGCGAAAGAAGAGTTTGTTCTAGAGCCCATTTGAAGGGAAGAAATGTCTCATAAGAGAATATCCGGAGACATCAAGCAGATCAAGGACATGATATCGGTAATCTGTGTCCAATTGTCAAGAAGAGGCGATAGTCTGGTGCCAACTGAAATTGCCAGAGTCGCGGCAATGCTGTAATGTTGAGCATGGTATCGGGATGCTTCCGGTGGTTTGTTCCACGCTTTAGTAGTTTAGTCAATAGACTTTAGTTTATAGCAGGGAGTATACTTTGTTTCCGCATGTGTTCTTCTTATTTTCACTCATGGTGATAGACTGATAGCAGGATTTTGTGTAAGGTAAGAATTAACACTGGAGCTGGGAGAGCCTAGACTGAGTCGTACAGTCCTCCTCCCGCTCAGGTTAGAGTTCCCCGATGACAGCAAGCGCTACATTGCCCGTTTTCTTGTTCGAACCTGGTTGAGTGGCTGCGGGGCTGATTAAACTACCCCCAAGGTTCCAAGTTTGGTCGGAGCAAAGCTTTACTGGCTGGGAGTAGAGAAGATTAGGACATTCTTGCTGAAGACTCAGCTCGGGCTCCTCGGTGGTGGCACCGCCTTTCCACTCCGCAACAAGCCAGGCGGTCTGATCATCAAGATAGAGCTTGTGATACACGATGCGATTGATCTCGTAGAGTTGGTTGGGCTGGGTCGTGGTGGTGTCCCGTCTTCCTATAGTAACAAGCTGAAGTCAACTTCCTTATTTAAAGAGTCACTCTTTAGGGCTTGTTGAGTTTACCGCGTCTATGTTTGACGCAATTGATATTTTCAATCAGTATGCCTTCGTCTTTGGTTGTTAAGACTTGACGCATACCATGAAGTATTAGCATAGGGCCTTGGATTTGTCGATTGACGTCTGGGTCTGTCGTACTCTTTGGTGGCTAGCTTTAGGCGCCCGTTGCATTGATGGCTGTGATATTCAATACATCACCGGGCCCTGTGCTCGACGATCCCCAGACGATAATACCCCCCTGGTAGTCTCGCATGGTGCATTCCGGGGATTGGCAGTAGCAGACTTTGGGGCGGAAGCGGAACTCAGCAGGTTGTTCTCGTCGTTGGCTTCCTTGCTTCCCGAGTATTGTTTATTTGAGCTTGAAACTCGACCTCTTGATCTTGAATTTGGTGGTGTTAGGCGTCCACTTTCAAGCCAGTGTCATCACATGGCTGAGATGCCACTGAGTCATCTGAAGATGCTCACTGATGAACTCGCCGATAGATCGTCGGTCTACTAGAACTGTGGCTTCCGGAGCGTCTTGGAATACAACAAGACAAGGTTCTTCATGTAAAGCCTCTTCTTGAAGGAAGTACCGATTGAAGAACAGTGCAGCTAGAACCTGGTATACTTCAGTATTTGACACAGCAGAATTGCCGAGTTCATCATGTCGAAGAATCTGAACGGCACTAGTTGGTGGCTCTGAACCCACTGAACATGGTAGCGGAACTGATCCCTGTGTCTAGTTTGATCTAGAATCGCATACACATAGTGTTCCTCTAGACCTGTAGCCATGGTCCGTCCGCCTTGCGAGTTCCAGTAGCCATACACTAGTTCTGGGATATCGAGCTGCATCTGTTCCTCGGGCTATTGTATGTGCGAGCCGCTTTTCGAGACCTGTATCAAGTATGCGCGAGAAGGCACAGATGAAGAGTTGAAGCCAGGCCAGTTGACGTTGATACGTGTATGGCCTGGGAAACCAAAGTCTGAGAAATTCACAGAGTCGAGTGTTTTGAGGGTTCTATTCTTCTCCTTCACGAGACAGCAGAAGCATGAGAAGAGACATGTGAATATCTCCTCTGTTCTAATCACAGCCATGTGAGGCAATGTCCCAAGGCACTCATGACAGGTTCGAGTGCATGTTGGGAGGAATAGGAGCGATCCATCTTCCTCACAAAGCCCGCATTTGTGAGAGGTCAGGGCGTCGTGGATATCGTCATACCGCTGCTGGCTGTTGCGGTTTGGTGTACTCCGTAAGTGAGAGACAGTTTGGTCCTGCCGGTGTTGTCCATCTTTTCGACCGACGCGAAATGACTGGCAGCCATAGCTTCCGGTGTCTCCAGTCTTCTAGTTGCTATGTAAAGGAGACTCTACGAAGCATTCGTAGTGCTGTAGTTGTGTCAGTCCCTGGTACCGAACAACAAATGGTCGCTGTTTTGATAACTGGCTGGGGCTTAGGCTCAGATCGTTCTCTTGCTGTAAATCACCAGGCCAAGCAAGTATCACAGGGATGGTCCGGGTCATTTATCGACATTTTCTTGTGCAATCCCATTCATCTTGCTGCTGGCTGTCATCTGTCACGCCTGGATATCTTTCTCGTGAGCTGGTTCCGCCATTCCAGCAGATTGGTTCTTCGTCAAGCTCCCCTTGCATGAATTCACACCAGGTGTGAAATTCATACTTCAGGTCGTCTGGAATCCAATGCTGCATGGCGACAGTAAATGAATAATATGCGTTAAGGTAAAGACTCACGACAAGCAACGTCATGGAGCTTGACAGGTGCAAGTGGACGAGTGATGAATTCGAGAGTGGAATCGCCAGCCGGCGCGGCGCAATAGTTGACTCATGTCGCTGATTGATTGGGGTAAAGCGAATCGTGGTGGCTGTCGACGAAGCCTCGATGCGTCACATCGACGAAGGTGGAAGCCACCAGGAGATCATGGCTCTTCAGCCGTTTGGGAGCAGAAGAGATCTTCATTGACAATCTTGGTGTCCTCATTCATTCCACAGGTGGCCCGAGTACCAGTGCATAGTGCAACTCATCAGACAGGTATTAATATCAACTGTGGTGTGAAGTGTGTTCGGAGGCTGACTACCAATTCGGTCGCAGCTAGGTCGGCGTGCTGCGTAGGCCATTCGTTGCACGGCTACGCTGTAGGCTTGGTCGACCGTGAGCTTCACGGTGTTTTGGTGTATATGGGCGTCGTTGGTTTGGACGCGTCCGGTCGGTCTCCAACCCTGCCTACATGTAGTCAAACAGCATAGGATACCAAAGTTTCCCTACGAGGTGGCATGTTGGGCCTGCTGAAGACCATGATATTGATTATCTCGTGTATGTCGTTCTTTGGGAACTCAGGGCAGTTCCAGGTATTGTGTCGAGAAGAGTTGCAGATGCGCTGCCTCTGCGAGTCCTCGTCGAGCTTAGATACTGTATCAACTTGAGTCATCATCTCAAATTGATCCCCCACCGCTGGGGGCCTAATAGAGACCTTTGTCAGAAGCTCTAGCATGGCCGCGGCGTCTGACTTGGATCGACAGTTTTCGGGCACAAGTCGAAAGGAAGTAGGTGTCATTGTCTTTGATGGACCGCAAAGGATTTTAGCAAAAGATTCGAGGAGACGCGGATTATTATCATGAGTACCGAGACAAGCGAAAAGAGCATTCGTCTCAATATCGTCATTCAAGCTGTTGCATTTTGGGTAATCTGGATAGCCATACGTGATCCAGTCTCTGACTCGACGTACTTGTTGGTGCTTGGAGTTCCATAAATGATGAATCGAGCATAAATGGGAGCATTTCTTCTGTCCCAATGACCGCCATGTGAGGCGATGTCTGCGTTGATGATGGTGCACTGTTCAGCGTTCGGGGTCGGATGCGGAATCGATATCAGGCAGACAAGGCTCGTTGGCGTCAAAAATTGTCGTCGGCTGTGATAGTAGGCGGGTAGATGGTAAGGGAGTCGATGGCAAGAGATCGATCCCGGGCCTCCACCAATGTTTCGATTCTCTCTTCTGCAGTCGCCTCGTCTCCCTCGGGTTGGTAGTAGTCAGTGGGATCGAGGGAAAGAGAGATTTCGTCAGAGTCAATGTCGGTACTCCTGACGCTGCCCCATCATCAGCTATGTTTAATACATAAAAGTTGGCTGACTTACTTTATCGACCAAACTCATAAACTATTCCTGCAGTGACAGACTGGGTAAACTAAGCCCCCCACTGCTGGCGCGAACTCTTGCCCAGCTCCGACAGAAGCTGCAAGAACTTACTTATGTCTGAGACATTCGAAGTGAAGCTGTTGGCGCGCGTCTGAGGTGTGTTGGTCTGTGGATTGTTCCATAGAAACGAACCGCTACACAACCTTGAGTGTGTTCATCGCATGATCAACTCCTTCCCGCTCGCCAGGTATGTCCCTGTCCTTTGCTTCGCGACGCTATTTCATGAACTCTTTGAGATCATCATAAGTTCTTCTCACACAGTTTCAGCCCTCTGCTGAGCTGAGCTTTCGAACAAGTCCAGAATCATGCGGTTGTATAAGAATGTCCTCCCACGTTCAGTAAACGCCGGGGTTCTCATTCTCCAGAGCAATGGCTGTCTGGATGGCTAATACAGTACAATGATTCCCTCCCCTTAATACATGCAGGAAAGACATACTGCGCAGCACATTCTCGAAACCCTACGTGTATCTCTGCACAAGGCCCATATCTGAGAAGATGCCATCGAATCTGGAGTCAGAATCGAAGTTCTTCAGGGCAGGATCATCAACGACATAGCTTCGAAGTAGCGAATGTTGATATAGGATGAGAAAGATCGTATTGACAATGATACCAAGGCCAGAAAATCGCTGACAGCAGACTCAAATTGTTGAATGAGAAGCGTGGATTATCTGAAGAGCCAGAAACAGTAGATGAGACGGTACCAGACGCTGTCGATTATTCGGTCAGTGGCCATTGGTCACTGCCCAGAGAAGGATAGCTTTCATTTCCTACATTGTCGAATGCCAGCTTATATGCTGTAGCTGCCCCTTGCGTGTAGCTGTTAATATGCTGCCCGTATATCTTTGTTGGTGAATTATCAACACACATGTTCGCGTGCTAGCTGTTTAAGTGAAGAGGAGTTCACTTGAGATTGATACAGAGAAAGAGACTCTGATATTCTCGGGGATAGCTATCTGCAAGAAGCTGAGCAGAAGTATCACACCAAGTTATCATTATTCTTGATAACGAATATATCACGGTAATACTCTTCAGCTGGCTCATCGGCCATACGGACGCTGATTGCAAAGGCCGGGGAGCTCCTCCAGAATAGCCCATTGTAAGTCAAATTTCCAATCCGTGATTTCGTTCACCCCATTGATGAGTTTGTCGGTTTCCACCTGTCCTGGCGCGAAGCTCTGATTCTTGCACTTCAGATGAACTCGAGATAGACGTGAGTCTGTGGATTTTCGAAAGTCTCATTTGTGTGGTAGCTTGGTCGAGGAGTGAAGTTGAGATGCCTGGTACAATAGCACCCTGGCGGATGAGCCCGGGTCTTTTGGCTCGAAACTTGCCTCCTTGATAGTCACTTGACCCTGGATGCTCGCAGAGATGATCCTCTTCAGCTTCCTTGTCCTTGTCTGTGGCTCTCTCCACGCCAGTACTCCCACCACAATATTGTCCAGTGAGCTCTACCAATAAGGGCATATCAAGAGCCCTTGCTTGAGCTCAGACTCGGTTGCCGACTGACCTGTGGCCCTTAGATTATAGGAATTTGGGGTTCATCGTCATGTTCAGTTGTCGATAGCTGCTCTCCGAACAACATGTCTTTGAAAGGCGGGTGGCCGAATGGCATCTCACATTGACTGGAAGTTCTGCCACAGTCGGATCTGAGGAGTAAGATGTCGGCGAAAGCACAATGCCCATCTGCATAGATAGCATCAGTTTGAACGCTATATCTTATACATCTCGCCCTTCGGCGCACTAACTGCCAGATGGGCCATTTGACGAAGTTGGGGCTGCAAATGCTATCCAATCGCTTGAGACCTTTGCAAGTTTGGCGCTGATCTGAGTGCGATTATTGTTGTATACCCAGAGTTCCGTTGGAGTGTCTTCAAGTTAAGCTGTTGCTTATATGGCACTTTGTGCAAAGTGTTCTCCCTCCTCAAGCAGTTGTCTTTCCGCGTCAATTTGCTGGACCCAGATATTAAAGCCGCGACTTGACATATATGGTCCCATGTTGATAGGTGTATCTGTGATGACTTGTGCAATTCGCGTGCGTGGCTGAGGCACTTTCGTGGGTACAGTTTCTCCTGCTTCACAAGAAAACGAGACCACTGGGTATCCAATCTTGATCGTCTAGACAATTCCCTCATCATCGAGACGCTCCTGAGTTGCTTGGTAGTTGTGCAAGATATCCGAGCTGTTGTTCTGTGTCGCTGTTGCTTGGTGACTCGTAGGCATCGACTCTTTGCGGCTTATTCATCTTGAATGCTCGTTCAATATGTTCTCACGGACCTGTTGATGATTTCCTGTGGCTTAGGCTTGGAGGAGACGACCATCGACTGATGTATGATCAAAGATGTATAATAAATAGCCTGTGTGGAATGAGCTCAAGGCGTCGATGCCAGGATGTCAGTAGTGGATATAGTTCCGTTGGCGACAAGAAAAGCTACAGGCAGAGCAATTAGACCGCAACAAATCAGGATATGCTCAAATATCCAAACGACGAGACTGAGAGAAGATGGTTTTGAAGATAGCTCTGGCCGGTTGGTGGGCTCTTTCAGGTACTCTCAACTCCTGGTGAAGCAAAGGTCTCGGATAGTATTGAAGGACTTCATTGGTACCTGGACGGTCGGCTTTTGATGTGCAACGACGGACGTGAATAAAGACAGTAATACTGAACCGTCGGGGCCAAGTCTCGGATTCGATAGGTTTGTTCCAGAACCTTTGACTCGCTCTTCGAAGATCGTGTTGTTCGTATCGAAGCCAGGCTAAAGCGTAGGTGCTTCAGGTACTTGGAAATATACCTTCAATCTCACGAGCGGCGAAGAGGCTGGAGGTGGAGAAGTCGAGGTGTGCCTTAAGCATCTGTGGTTGAACAGCGTCAATCACTTATCCAGAAGGCCTCCACGATACTGCGGACTTTGGTAAGCCTTGCTGAAGTCAGACCATTTGAAATCGTCGGGTTGTCCGTTCATAAAGCAGTATACTTGACCAGTGTTACCTCGTTTATAACAATAACGAACTCGCTTCTATCCCATTCATCTCTGGTTTGATTCATTCTCGCCGCGAGTCTGTGTCTTCCGTTCTCGCTGAGGTCGGCGAAGCTTAGCTCAGGCTTCGTGGACCTCGAGTGCTGCAAATCTCTCTTCTTTTGAGGTTGATGTGGAATGGACTGGGGCGGACTGGGCACGACGTATGAACATAGGTCATCGTAAAGGGTGCCGGTGCTGGTGTGGTTTCCTGCAAGTAGGCCATATCATTAAAATCTTGGTGAAGATTTGCGACGTTTCCTGGTTAGGAGCGGAACAACGATATCCTCCTCCAGTGGACGTTTTTGGATGGCCTTGTCTCTGACTGGTGATCCTCGTTGCACATCGAAAGCCTTCTGAAAGGTCTCACCATGCTCTACCATTTGAGCTTTGAATGAAGATCTTCAGTCGATGACTGGGTCAATGGTGTTGAAAACGTCATTGGTACCTGGATGGTGTTGGTTGGGGTTTTCTGCGCTGCTTCCCACTTACCAGTCGTGCAGTTTCTCCAGTGAGTGGCACCCGGTCGATACGCCATGTATCCCCTGAGAGAAGGCGAGTACGTTACTTCAGGTGTATACTCGAATGTACGGCTCGATCCTACTGGTAACGCTGGCAGTAATGCTTCGGATGGCCCTGGTTGAGTGGTATGACGAGATGTCTTTCGCGCAGGGTTCTTCTGTGGCATTGCTATTGTGCTGCCATTTCTTGCTTCGTGATCTGATGGGGGTCGCGTTACGCAGCCAATTCCTGGCGGGTTTCCATCCCAGGTGGTGCATGTGGTTTTTGACTACTCAGCCACGTTTTGGGGTATAGCCGTTGTGAACGATAGTACCCTCGAAATGATCTCGTCTGGAGAATGAAAGCCAGCCTGGATCAGAGCGCAGTTGACATGGGCTCCGGCTTGTCTTGATAAAGAGTTGTTCAGAACTTATTTATGTCTCATGTCTGGTACCCACTCCCAGAATGGCTGAAATTTATCTGCAGACTAGGACTGGACCTATTGTTCTGTTGGTGTGAATGATCGGGTTCTCTGGCTGGCAGCCTTTGCCGGGTCAAAGTTGGAGCCTTGAGATGGGAGAGATCACTCGTCACTATCTTAGCCTTGCCGAGTTTGATTAGTGTCTTGCGGACGTCTCGATGCCTGCAAAGTCTGATCTGGTTCAGCTTGACGACCAGCATTTGCATTGGCCATAGTGGTTTCATCGGCTGGGATGCACTTAAAGCCGTCATGATATAAGCTGATAAGTCTGGGTCTCTGTGTGATAGAGAGGCTTCAGCGAAGGATCAAATGCTCAAGGGTGAAGGAGCTTCGAAATATCAGAGCACCCTTGGAGTATGGACACTAGTATTGTCGGATGTCTTCCGCGAATGGTAGTTGGCCCGCCTGATCTTGTCATTGAAATTTGCAAAGTCAAATCTATGCTCGAAGCTCTCTTCTGAACGGTGAGGGCGCTTCATATGGGTGAAGAGAATTGCATCTTCCTTGAAGTTGCCGAGTCAAGCCCCAATTGCGCCATCCTTCCTCGGCGATGCTTCTCTTCGAGCGAATGGCCATGATATCGTCATACGGAATCTTTGGCACATCGAAAGACAGCTGGAAGGCTCTTCAGACTCTTCGATGATGCGAAGGCTGAGCTCTGGGGGAAGAAACTGGAGGCTTTGATGTGGAGTGCCACCTGTAGGCTGAGAGTAGATAAACATCATCTTGATTATCCTTTTCCCCTTTTGCCTTCCGCTGCTTCTGCAAGTTGAAGAACATCCAGCGCTGTCTCTGCTCATTCAGAGACATGCTTTGATGGAGAGCGGCGTCTTCTCCATGAGCTCGTTGGACTCATATCTTCAAGAGCTCTTGGCTGATTATACTGAAGTCACTGCCAATGGTGGCCCTTGACTGACGAAGCTGGGGGTTGCGAGACGAAAGCGAGGATCAGGACCTCCAAAGATGAATGGCACAACCAAACCATCGCCACAGCGAGGGTTTGGGACCTATGTCATGAACTTGCCTTGGCTTCGAACAACCTATTCCGTAATGACATACAGCGGAAAATCAGGCAGTGGTCGAAGCGCACGCCGGGGTCCCTCCAACTCCGCATCACAAGCACGCTGCAAGTCCTTACCTATCAAGCGGGTCGTATTGGGGTAGATTAACAAGTAAATAGCCTTCGAGGTGATCTTTTCGAAGGCTCACCTGTAGTCTGTCTCTCATCTTGTTGGTGTTTGAGCTTCGCTGTATGGTGATGGTTGGGTTGAATTGTTCATCTTCGGATCCTTTAACCTCATTCTCAACATCCGCGACGGCAACCACATTGATATCGGTCGAGGCAGATGCTTAAGAGACTAATGAAGAAGCCACTCAGTTCCTGGCTTCGCAGTAGGCCGATTTTCTTGTCGCATATGACTGTTCGCGAACCAAGCTATCGTAGAAAGGGATGGCAACACTAGAATGGTTTCTTTGCGGGTGGATTCATTGATTGAACACATCACCGATGTTGTGCCCCGGCCAAGGAAGCAAGCTCATTCCTGGTGGATTGATGGTTTGGTTTGTCGTTCTTGACACTGGCAGGCGTACCAGCATGAGACTCCAAGGACTCGTCGAGTCTGGACTAGCCAACCCAATGCAGATGTACTTCGACGGGCCTATATCTCATAGATCTCAGCGAAAGCCGCCTGGAGGTCTTCAATCTCCTTCTTTAGTGCCTTTTGATTGCGACGATAGGCGAGCTTTCACATCATTCCGAGGAGTGATATTCCCAGCGCCCAAATGTCGTCACTCTTTCCTGAGTTTCTACCATGCTTCTCCATATAAGGAGATCAGTGGGAGCGGGTTCAATATACTCGTCCTTCATGACTTCAGCGCAGTCGCCGAGAGGTGGGAGAGAATCCGCGAAAGGGGTCTGTAGAAATATGACTGTAATGACATATGACGCTCACCAGGCGCGGCTACTGACATGGGTTAATTCTGTAAAGTCTTTGACGGATTGATAAATGTTGACTGACGCTAGGTTCTGTTTGCAGGAATAAGCTCTCAGCCAAAAGTCTCAGCTGAAAATAACACATCTTTTCGCGGGCTTCGAGAGCTTCGAGCTTCTTTTTCTTTGACTGACGCCTCACGGATCCCAAGCATAGGGATTCTCGAGGGAGTGAATGAAACAAAATCCAGAAATTGTTCATCGTACTCTGAGGAAGTCTCAGCGCCATGAGAAGCTCGGATCATATCAACAAGATTGTCGAGGACCATGAGCTGGAGTCTTGACCACCAGAGGAGTTCGGTTCTCGCCAGACTAATCAGATGCTTCGACCGAACAGCAGATCCTCGTGTCGCTTGATCTTGAGGTCATTGATGAGTTCGCGCTCGTTTTCGAGACCAACTTTCCGGCCAGTGTCGCTCATCTTCGTACAAGGTGCGATGAGGTTCAAGAAACTTTGGCATGGTGCCAGAGCCCTTGTGTACTGGAAGCCGCAAACGTTGTCGTGTCCCTTGAGCTTGGGTGGCGCCCTATGAGTTGCGGTTTGGGCTTGAGTGATAGCAGACACTTGGGCGTATTCCTGGAATCTCGAACACTTGGGGAGTGAGCTTAAAGTCTTGCCAGTTCTGAGTCGACGAGTCATCTGACACTGAAGTCTTCAACTGGTGGTAGGTTCAGGTCAGAGCCCCGTAGACTAAAGGGAATGTTTCGATAGCCTTGGCCCATTTCGCCTTGGAAATTAGGTGAGGACTGCCTTTGAGGTGGGGCAGACACGCAAGTTAATTGAAGCCATTGCTCCATTGCTACACGATCCTGATGAAACCAGTGTATTCGTCGTGATGTCTTGCTGGCCAGCTCTGAGAGTAGCTTTCCATTGAACTTGATCTGTAGTTCTTCCTGCGTAGAGTTTGGGTATGATCCACTCATGATCTTTTGCGCACTGTTAATGGCTGGTGGAAGGACCTCAAACATGGCATTCGCTTCTGATATCTTTTGCTTCATTTGTGTATGTTCTGAAGTCAGCTTGTTAGCTCTTTCGATGAGGCTCTTTAGTGGCGAGACCGAATCACCTGGTGGTGATTGATTGTTATATGACTGGTTGCTCATCGACTTCATCGTCGCTCAAATCGTGCGGTGACGCATTTGAAGCGATGTGAGGCTCGAAAAATTCATCCATCGTCTCGAAAAGCTTCCACTCCTACCAAGCCCCGCTGGTACCATTTCCCTCACGGTTGGAACACATACCTAGCCGAACTTGCCGACTCTCAGTAGTGGTGTGCAAGTTCTTTTAGGGGAATACCCCGTGGAAGGACAATCAAGGGCATGGCATCTCCCAACGATCTTGCTGGCAGGCTTGGGTCCGGGCACTTTGCAGGGCCCAGATACGGCAGCTAATATGTCTACCCGCCAAGAATGTTGCAGCGATTTCGCTCCGAATATAGTCAACCAGATTTGGATCTTTCGAGTCACGGATTTTCAAGATGACGGAAACTGTTTGGGGTCGTTTCAGCGCTTATAGAAGTTCTGGTACTTCCAGCGACCGTACTGTAGAACAGAGAATCCGGTGAGGCGGACAGCATTGTTGATGAAATATCAACACGGTGGCTGGGATCATATCTTCTACACCAATCACAAATCTTCTAACGCTCTTGAGTAGATATTGTAGAATGTTGCCAAGACGACAGAGAAATTCAGTCTCTTCGGCGTTCGGGAGATTTATATGAGGCTGTGGAGTATCAGCCTCGCCGCCTTGTTGCATTTGCACTTCCGGGGGCGTTGGATAGGCAGGTTTGACCCTCGTCCTCCTCCTGTGTCGTTTGTACTTGGCAAAGTTCTCAGGGGTCAGACTCCGATCTCGTAATCATTCTGGTCATCATCATATACTTTTCCGCAGGTTATAGACTGTATCAAGTCGCTGTACTTGATATTTTCCTCTTGAATGAGCCTGTGGCCTGCTTCGAAACTTTGTAGTTGCGTCGCTGTATTACGTAGGAGCAGATCTCGGATCGCGAGGCAGGGGGCACGAAGTGTTAACGTTGGTGTCGGTGTCTTCGTTGACTGAATCGACTACCAGAACTTGAACTCCTTGATCTGTTGGGTCATGCTCAAGAAGTCTCTTTGACTGCAAGAGTCCAAAACATGGCTGATACATCTGCTAAAAGTCGAGCTTTTTGAGTGCTCGAGCTTGCAGGCTGGTTCTGGACTGGAGCATGAGCTTCCAGTAAGCTGCACCGGTACGGGTGTTGAGCTTGATTCTCATTCCTGGAACTGCAGACTTGAAATCAGGGCACTTGAAAGATGTACCTCATCAGACGTCAACAGTAGTACCCATCGCTGGAGTTGGCAACTGGTCGAGGAAGCGGAAACCAGGAGGTTAATGATGAGGGAGAACTTTGATGACTGAGGGATAAATGGTGCGCGATGCGGTCGAGATAATTGTAGTCAAAAGAGGTTGAAGCCGGGCGAGAGTGCGCCCTCCGCAGGGTTGTCGTCAGAAATGACAATGGGAGCATTGGCTGATTTGAAATAGTCCGCTCTTGGTAACAACATTCACACCAAGCACCATAATTTGATCGTAGTATGAACATGATCTTGGCTCTCTGCAAGACTCTCCTTCAGGGCCTTGCATTGCGCTTCGAGCTTCAGGCATTGGCCAATTCCTTGCCGAATAAGCTCGGAATTCTTCTTGTCAAGAACTGCAGAGCTTGGCCATATTCTTGCGAATTTTGGAAAGGCTGAAGTTCGGTAGGAGTAAAAGATGGCTATCCTGCTTCCTCTCGTTTATGTTGACTTGAAGTGAGAGGCAGTTGTTGAAGTTAAGTATAACACTTAGCAAGTCCGTTGTGAGTATGAATAGAGGCATTTATGTTGTAAGCTGAGCTTATTCGAAGGTTAAGCTCTATGCCGCGCCCTTATGCTGGTAACAATGAGTTCCATGGCGGAACGGTGAAAACAGGCATCGGTAGTGGTATAACATGCTTAGAGGCTGTATCCAATAATGATAACAGCTCCGAAGGAGAGAAGGATGGCAATGCCCCATAGCCGTGGCGACATGTTGAACCTAGGTGTCAACAGGTAGGCGTTGTGCGCAGTAACAAATTCATTGGAGGCATCCTTCATCTTCTCCGTGGGCTCCGGCCTGGTAGGCGAATCTGATATCAGAGTGTCCAGCCTGTTGTACTGGATGGGCCGATGGCTATCTTGTATGGTCTCCAAAGCAGTGAGTCGGAGACTTAGACTTAAAGTCTGAGGCTTAGACTTGGTAGTGTTGGATACAGCCTCAGACTAGACCGATTAGCGCCTGAGGGCACCCTGATGATGCTCTGTCTCAAGCGACGATGTCCTCTCGTGCCTGAGAATCCGGGGTTGTTGTCAGCGCCATGCTCAATCAGGCTCTGTCCCCAGTTTGGAGCATGCTTGTCGAAGAGCTCCGAAGGGTCAGAACTGGCCAGCTTGGTTGTGTTGAAGTCGTTTCGCGATGTGATATATTCCTCAGTCGCGGTTCAGAGATTGTAGAATATGATCCAGCGATCAATCAGGATGGCTCGTGTCGTAGGATGTCCTTGGCAAAGCCCGGTCATGCCGCAGAATCTGTCTAGCCGGACTGGAGGAGATGTTGGTTTTTTCTGACTTGTTCGACTTCCGCTTTGTGTCTCGACTTGGAGATGAATTGCTCTAATTCTTCCTCTTGCAGTAGAGGGACCTGGCTTTGTCGAGAATTGTTGCCACAGTCCAATCCCGCGAGATAATTGGATCAGATGCTGCGGACAGTGGTGATTCTCACAATCTTTTGTGCCTTGATCCTCATGTATCAGCCATCTGCTTGTCCATCGTTATGGAATAAACTTGTGATACTGGCTGTGCAGAGGGTGAAGAAGATACTAATGGTGATGAGGATGTTTGGGCTCAGATGATGATGGCGAGGTAGTTGGATGGAAGAGCTTCAACATCGGCGATACGTTAAGAATAGAGCAGAGTGCCAGGGGCCACTTGGTGAAATGACAAGCTGGGGCAAAATACCCCCCGACACTCTTGCCAGCAAGTATAGGTTCCGCCGAACTTGTGGTGCCCGCACTGCTTGTAATCGTGGTAGATGTCTAGACACATTGTGCTTCTTCTTGAAGTCCTACCAGAAGAAGGCTCATCAATGTTAACAGAGACTGTTGAGATGCAAACTCATTAGCAACAAGACAAGAAAGGCTTGGATGGGGAAGTTCTTACTCTTATCCTGCGTAACTCCTATGGGTACAAGTCCCGGCTTCGTCATAGCCTTCTTCTTTCATATGCCGCTCAATCTCGGCGGCGACCTTCTCCACTTGCATGGAGGCTGATCTTGCTTGTTGGTAAGCATCGAAGGTCTCGATGCTAGTCAGCAAGGAAGATAGCCGGTCGCGCCAGGTTTCCGGGTCCTGAGTCAAATTAGACATGATTGGATGCAAAGAGAATAAAAGTTGTAACATACCACGAAAAGACTCTGTCGATGGCGGTCTGTCATCTTGTAAAGTCTCTTGATCATTCGTCTCAAGCATTGAACGCGTGGGGTTCCTGACTTGAAGGACGATAAAGACAAGTGACATCACCAGAGCGAGGCTTGAAGAACCTGAGCCTTACCATGGTGAGTTATGACAAGGAGTTGAAGGCTATGCCAGAGCACAGTCCCCGTCATCAGAGTATCCTTCTGGGTGATGGGCGCGTGAAGTGTGTTCGGGGGCTGCACTAACAAGCCCCCTCACCCCATCCCTCAAGAAGAATGGTTACTCGCCTTGGCAGAGCTAATCTTGTTAAGTCAAAAAATATAACGTAAAGAAACGATGAACGAACCTTCGGGTGACCTCTGGAGAGACCAACAGCTTTCCGCATCTGTCTTTCGTGAAGCCGTCATCTATTCCAACTCCTAGACGAAGTTGAAACATCCAGCAAAACAAAAGACTCAGCACCAAGGTCAGAGACCGAGAGCATCGTCACAGAGGGGTCGCCCCAGCACAACCACGAGGGAAGCCCGGGGCGTATTAATTGAAGAACAGAAATGAAGGTAGGAAGAAGTAGAGCTTATGTATCTGGGAGACAAGTCCAAGCTCTCCATTACATCATCAACTTTTTGATGAGCTAAGAGAAAAGAGAAAACTTCTTGTGTCCTACATGTTGAGTTGTGTTTGATGAGGTGGCATGCCTTGCCGTAGTGGCGGAGTGTTGTGTTGTGTTGGCGGAAGCTATTCAAGCACGCTCCCGTAAGGTATCGGATCTGATATCGCATCTATCACGTCACAACCCGAAAATCTAAACATTCGAACAAATCACGTTCCAATCTTTGTGTATGTACTTGGAGCGTTGAGTAATAAGATGCAGCCAAACAAGAAGAAGTCCCTGTTTTCCAATTTTGAAATGACTGCAAATCTCATAGATCACGGTTCAGATTTCCTACCCGCGTCGACTTATGCCTGGGCCTCTAAACGTGTACACCGACGGAAAATAGCATACTTAAATGTCTGTGCAATTCACGAAATTCTAACATCTGAAGACACACTTGGTCCAATAAGTGGCGAGATACAGCCAAACAAGCAAAAGTTCCTGTGTTCTAATTCCGAAACGACTGCAAACATCAGACATCACGATCCAGTTCTCTACCCGATTCAACTCAACCCCAGACCTCCAAAATCTCACACCGACGGGAAATGATGCACTCAAACGTTTGAACAACCGTCACAACTCAATTCTACCAACAACTCACAGCTCAACAAACCTCAGCCGTCCGCCACGTCAACAACTTCCTCACGCAAAGACCCTTTAATGACGGATAATGTGATACATCCAAACACTCACCTTCAAAACCGCCATCTAATTATAAATCGAGCAAATCACAGCCAAAGCTCAAA